>QANY01001639.1:824949-1112810 GCA_003255025.1 Datisca glomerata
CCCCCCCCCCCCCCCCCCCCACATAATTACAACAACGACGACAAACGAGCAGAAAAGAACACAAGACTTCAGACATTAGGCGTGGTGATTAATGAATTAAACCACCATTTTCACTATAAAACACAAGTTTCTATGTTGATTTTTGCTCATCATACTTAATTTTCATCCACTCTGCGGATCATTTATCTTGTCTTTTGACTAATTACGAATCCACAATGAGCTCTCAAGCATTTTTTAATCTCCCGGCTGTCTTAATTGCAGCAGCAGCAGCCGCATCATGTACTTAACGTTCAAAATATACTAAAGCAGAGCTCAATGAAGACCAAATATCTATTTATTGGCCAAAATTTCAGTTGCAGTTCGAGAGTGACAGGAAGAGGAACAATTGTTGTAAGCAAAACATACTAGCATGTTTAGAGAAGTAAGAGTCTGAAGTTCAAGCAAAAAGCACTTTGTGCTTATAGAAATCTTCTAGAGTGCAGGGCCACTGTCTTAAATGTCCTCTTCTAATGTTGTCACTCTATGTACACGAACAGAAAACATTTCTGCTTAAAATGGCTAAAGGATAATTTCTATGCATATGTACACATTGATATAATGCTAACCGGAATAACTTCGTCCACTAAAACATAATAGAAAGTATAGTTTAGGACAATGTCTTATTTTAATTAATTAATCAGCAAGGAAACATGTCTACCATGGTAGAGAAGTTTCACGAATGATGTCCAAGTGCTATTATAGAAATCTGACAAAATCATCTAATCAAGCTAAACCATGTCATATTCATGGCACTAAAACATAATAGAAAGTATAGTTTAGGACAATGTCTTATTTTAATTAATTAATCAGCAAGGAAACATGTCTACCATGGTAGAGAAGTTTCACGAATGATGTCCAAGTGCTATTATAGAAATCTGACAAAATCATCTAATCAAGCTAAACCATGTCTTATTCATGGCAGCATGCGGCGATTCTGAAATATAAAATTAAGCCGACTTGTGGGGCAAACGTTGTAAGAGATCGATTAAATGATCAAAAGAACTAAAATAGAAGTCTTCGGCCATACTCAATGTATCAAATTCATGATTTAAGAGAAATTATTCTCATTCATAACGGAAGTAATCTGTTAAACAACGCACACCTAGTAAGCCATAACTGAATAAGAGTAAAAACGAAAGCCAAAATTGTTACATTTCCACACCTGAAAGAAATGATAATGAATGTGTATTTGAAGAAAGCCAAATGCAAGCAGAGGTTGGATTTATCTCCTATTTCGTCTGGGTCCAACTACAACCCACCCATCGTCTGCTTCAGCAGCCACTCTAGGTTCACTCATTTCCATATCATCAATACCACCATCATCACTGTCATCGTCACCACCATCATCATCTTCATTGACAACCTGGCAAACCGTGGGGATAAAAAATGAGAACAGACCACCACGGAAGCCAAAACCTTTCATCCTATTTCTGAAATCTGGAAATCTGCATGACTAACTGTTAATACTTCTAAGGTATTCAGTTTGACAGAGAACCCATCATCTCTAAGATCTCAAGAACACCATCGCATACCAAAATAAAATGAAAATAGAAAGCTATCAAGGTTGTCATAACAAAATACTCAACCAAAAACTAAAATATTTTTATCCATTCTGCACTCAACATGGAAACATAATCTATTTGTAGATGTTGAGATTAGAATAACCCACATGTCAGGCCTCCTCTAAAAAGTACAGTATTATTATTTAAGAACTATGAAGGGCTGCCAGCTTATAGCAGCGATTCTGCTTGAATCAAACATAAAAGCTTTACTAGAACGGATCATTATCAAAATGACCACGTTGGACCACATGTTCGGGTAATAGTCTTCACTTCACCACTCTAGTTTCCATAACCAATATCAATAACATTACCACTGCATTGGTAAATATATACTTGAGATAAAGTACTGAGTTAGTCTCGAGTCACAAACGAACATACTGTTTCTACAAGGTTTTTGCTTTGAGACTTTCACATCATGTTTGAAAGTAAGATAACTAAGGAGTATCTAAGAAAATGACTCCTACTAGATACAAATTGCCATTTAACAGGATCATAAACTCTTCAGGCTGACCGACAGCTTAAGGTAAAAATTACCTCTGCGACATGTGGATGAGCAACTCCCTGGGCATTCGCTTGCCTTAACGCTTCAATAGCGCCAAAATTACCAGCTAAACATTCTTCATGCCAAATCATCAATTTTTCGGCTACCTGCGTAATTCCTCAAATACATTTAAATGCAGAGTTCCCTATACAAAAAAAAGTGCAAACCCGAGAAGGCATACCTCCTCAACGCTGCCATCATCAGCCATAGTATTGAGAGAGAGTAAACCTTCATCCAGAATATTTTCTAGATCATCAATATACAGTGGCCCTGCACAAGGAAGGCAAAAATACAAATTAATTCAGACAATTCATATGTCTGTATCTATATCAACACTTTGAAATAACAAATTTGCTTTAAAATTCAACAAGGTAAGTAAAAAAGAGAAGAGCGATGGTCTAAGTTTGTCAGAGAAAATCGTAAAAACTTACCTCTCGTTTGAGAAAACCAAGAGAGTATTTCGGAGCATAGTAGGTCGGATTTGCGGTGAGAGTCGCGACCACCCCACTCATTCTCCACAGCCAGTTGAAGAGCCGACCATCGTGATAAAATGAGACCTACTCCTTCCGTGAACACAGGCACAACCTCTGCCAAGAGCTGGCGATTACCAGGACCTTCCATCTCTCTCTCTCTCTCTCTCTCTCTCTCTCTCTCTCTCTCTCTCTCTCTCTCAACCCTAAAATCACGATGATTGGGGAGAGAGGCCAAAACAGAAGTGGTGAATAAAGATTCAAAGAAACGACATATAGTCGGGTATGTGTTAAAACTTGAGAAGGGGTATCTGTCTAAGGTCTGCCCAAGTGGCAGATCTTACGTCGTTTTTTGTTGCTGTAAATGAATTAGCGGTGAGCACAACTTGGTTCAGTATATTAATAAATATTTTATTGAATCGAATTTAATGATTATCTAAAATATCGAATGTAACTAAATGAACTAAATTGAATGAAATTGAAATAATATGTTCAGTTCGATTAGTGGTAATCGATTCAGCTATAATTATAAAATTTTAAAAAATAATTCATTGAAAACATCAACATTCAACACAATTAATATATATATACATTGTTTGGGCTACTTAACAGATGATCAATTAGATCATAGGTATGTAATATACCCAAAATCTCTAATAAATAAATTTATAAATCAATATGGTCTGTTATTTCCTTCAAGCCTCAGAATCATGTCAAAACAATTGAAAAAATATATATTCTTGAGAAAGAGCATGAAACTTGTCAATTATTTTTCCCACAATGCAATAAAACATCATATTGAAGAAGGATATAACTTCCTTCACTTTATGGCTGGTTCTTGTTGCTATTGTTACTTAATTGCTTACTTGAATAATTATTTTTATTTAATCTCACTCTCTGCCTAAGTGGCTGGTTATTTTTATACTTGATTATTTTTCTGTGATATTTTTTAATATAATCTGTGAATTTGACGTATCAGTTTTCACCTTTTAGATACGTAAATTCTGAGGATATGGTGGTTGTATGGGCAAAAAGGTGAAAAGTCGACATGGTAGGAGGTTGTAGAAGTCATAGCAGGTTTAATAATCAAAATACTATATGAAATTTTTAATTATAAGGATAATTTAGTTATTTTGAGCAATGAATAGATTGTCTAGAAGTAATTCTTCTAGTAACAATAGGTTTACAATAAATACAATACCATACATAATTAATGAAGAATATTTTGAATTGCAACAATAAAACCTCTTAGATAGTTTCCTTCACTTTAAGGCTGGCTCTTGTTGCTATTGTTACGTAATTGCTTACTTGAATAATTGCTAATTATTTTTATACTTGATTATTTTTCTGTAGTCTTTGATTATCTAATCTGTGAATCTGACGTATCAACTTTTATTTCGTTAGTTTTAGGCACCTCAATAAGACAATTAATATATATATAGAATTAATAATTGTCTAATTTTTAATAATTGTCTAATTTTTAATAATATATGCCTAATTTATTAAGTTTTTAATAATTTATGTCTAATTTATTAAGTTTTTAATAATTTATGTCTAATTAAAAAATATATATATTAAAACATGATTGTAGTCGGTTCGAACCGATTACAGGTTTATTGTAAAATATAATAGAAGCAAAAGTTTGATTATTTAAATTAACTGATTACAATTATCGTAGTAAAAATACCGATCTGACTGAATCGGTTCAGTTTGGTCAGTTCTTAAAAAATCTACACACCCCTATAATGAATGGTTATTCTATTTTATCGTTGTAATTGTTAACTAGGTTAAGCAGATAGTTGTGTTTTTTCATTTATTTATGTTTTCTAAAGTAAGATTATATACAATGTTAATGTTGAGCACTGATGTAAGACTATATATTATGTTGAACACTGCGGTGCTACATAACAATGTTTTCGCGAAAAAATAAAAAGTGTAATAGTTTAGTGTTCGGATAAGCAATTAGCATAAATGGACTAGAACAATAGATGTCAAAATCAATTGTACGTGCCTGAACTCCCAGGCACATGCTCCTAATGGGTTGAAGTTTTAGTAAATAAATAAACAAAGAGATGGGTATGAATTGTCCGTAAATAAATTTACATGGTGTGAAGCATAGACGAATATAATAATTCTCACCTCATTTTTTTAATTTTGAACTATACCTTTAATATATTAGAATTATAACTCTACGTCACAATCTCTTCCCTAACACTATTTATTCAATTCTCTTCAATACTTTAGCTAACTTACCTGTTAAAGAAGATAATTATATTATTATTCAAGCCGACCTTGAGAAATTCTACCAATAATTCAGAACTAAAAGAAGGGATGCATAACTCGTGAGTGACCCAATCCTCTCCGCTCGTGTCCCTTTGATGGAGAATGTAGCAGATATTGAGTGGAGATAAATGTGAGGATGGAGATAGAAGGCTGCCCCACCCATTCAGAAGAGCAGATCTTAATGAAAATCAAGATATATTAAAAAAAATGTGTCAACCTCATGTTTGTAGAAACCGTTACTCAATTTCTCTTAAAATCTAGACTATAGAAATCTCTATTTAAGCATCTGCTTTCTATAAGAAAGCTAAAAAGGGATCATGAGAAGTATTAAAATAGCTTATTATGTAATAATTATTGAATCTTTAGTCCAACGTTGGACTTATATGTAAAATAAAATTATGTGTCGTATACTGTTAAATAAAGTTAAACTCAGTCAAAGGTGATCAACTAAGGTTTGAATAATTGAAGTTTTAATGTATCTGATAGGTTGTTGACATTTTAATGTGTAGAGATTTTAGGGTAATTTCTATTTTTATTATTAGTTAAAATATAAATATCAAAAGATAAATTATCTATACGTGGTTATAGTCACCAGGTTACACGATAATGAAAAATCATTCTATTCCCCCTAATATCTCATCGTTAGAGAGAAAACCTGATAGTCTTAATCAAAGAGAATTCTCAGATAGAGAATCGTGTAGATTTAGAAGGCTAACCTCCAATCCCTTGGATGATTTCAACCTCGGGTGAAACCTGCTCATGGGTTAACCCAACCCGTGAACATTAGGAATGGGTTGTGGGCATGAAGGTTGTGGGCGAATTTTAAAAGGGCTGGGATTTTGTAGCCCTTATATATGTTTTAAATATATATTAATTAAACTAATTTTAATTTAATAATTTTTAAATAAATTGTTAATTTTTTTAAGGATCGTAAAATTAATTGTCTACGAGTTAATTTAAGATTCGTTACAATTTTAAACTTGGACATTAGTATGTTATATATTTTAAGATGAATTAGTTGAAACAACATGTCGCCAAAGTGACATCTCTTGTGGAAATTAATTTGTCTTAAAATATAAAATGTTATGTGTGCGTGTCATTTATGTGAATATTTATCGGCCCAAAGGGAATGAAATTATTTAACATAATTACATGTGCATCTATCGTAATAAACATGTGATGATTATTTGGTTTTACATGTAAACAATAAATCAGCCCAAATAAAGGTTTCTTGTTTGACATGTTATTTATCATCAGTGTTTGATTACTACACCAAGTCCTCACTTACAAGTTAATATTTTTTGCTAAAGTCATAATATTAATG
The DNA here is from genome assembly GCA_003255025.1 of Datisca glomerata. Taxonomy (NCBI): domain Eukaryota; kingdom Viridiplantae; phylum Streptophyta; class Magnoliopsida; order Cucurbitales; family Datiscaceae; genus Datisca; species Datisca glomerata. The sequence continues at coordinate 831,169 of QANY01001639.1, forward strand.
GAGTGCTCGGAGTCTTGAGATGGGTTATTTTGCTACTATTGTTTGGATTTATTATTGTTTTAGGATTTATGTTAGCTTATTTTATTTCTTGTTCTCTGTTCATCTATTACTCAGGCTAGTATCACAGCCAATATCAATTCAATTTCAGTTCTAAATGGCTCAAACTTCATGTCCTGGGAAGATAATCTCTTGATAGTTCTTGGAATCATAAATCTCGATTTTACGTTAAAGACTGATTCTTCTGCACCTCTTATGGATAAGTGTACCTCTGATGATAAGAGAGAGATGGAAAGGTGGGAGAGATCAAACGCATGTGTATGCTGATCATGAAGAAGACCATTTCAGAAACATTCAGGTGTACTATATCTGAAAATATAACTAGATCTAAGGATTTTCTTGCAAACATTGAAAAGAAGTTGGTCAAGAATTCAAAGGCAGAAATTGGTACGCTCTTGTCAGGCCTAATTTCAAATAGGTATAAAGGTGAAGGTAATAGCAGATAATACATTATGGAAATGTCTCACATTATTTCAAGGTTGAAAGCATTAAAGTTTGCACTCTCTGAGGACTTGCTTGTGTATTTGGTTTTGATATCCATTCTGACACAATTTAGCCAGTTTAAGGTGAGCTATAATTTTTAGAAAGAGATTTGATCTGAATGAACTCATCTCACATTGTGTTTAGTAAGAAAAAATAGTGAAACATGATAAGACATAAAGTGCTTACCTGGTATCTACCTCTAAAGATAAGGGCTAGGGAAAGAAAATGAATAAGGATAAGGAAGTTACGGATACAACGCCACATAAGAAACAATAAAATAAACTGGTACACCCGGAAGGTAATTATTGTTTCTTCTGTGGAGTTGAAGGGCATAAGAAAAAGCAATACACCATCACATTTGGCGTGCTAAGAAAGTTACGCTTCTTAATTTGGTTTGCTCTGAGGTTAACTTAAGTTCAATTTTTAGACGCATGTGGTGGATAGATTATGGTGCAACAACTCACATCAACATGCCTATACATGGTTGCCTGAATTGGCAGAAGCTAAATGATGTTAAAAGATTCATCTACGTGAGCGATGGCAAGACGGCTGAGGTTGAAGCAATAGGAAATTTTTTATTATTATTAAAAACTGGATATATTTGGATCTTGATGAAACTTTTATTGTATCATCCTTTAAACGAAATTTGATTTCTTTCTATTTCCGTTTTAGACAAAGCTGGTTATGTTTGTTCTTTTGGAGAAGGAAAATTTGGCTTGTTTCGTGATTCAATTTCAGTTGATTCTGATTTTTTATCAGGATATGATAATCTTTATTAACTCGATATAATTGCTTCATTTAAAGAATCTCTGTAATTAAGTACATGAGGTGCTAATAGAAAATTAACCATTGAGAATTCGGCTATGCTATGGCACAAGCGATTAGTTCATATCTCAAGACAGAGAATAGAAAGGCTTGTGTTAGATGAAATTTTTAGTCCCTTAGATTTAACATATTTTGCCGTTTGTGTTGATTGCATAAAGGTTACAGGACTCAGGACGTCTTAGAACTTATTCATATGAATATTTGTGGGTCATTCTCTTCGGTCAATTGAAATAGTCAACAATACTTTATAACGTTCATAGACGATTATTCTAGATATGACTACATATATCTCATTCATGAAAAGTCACAGCCATTAGACGTATTCAAAAATTTTAAGGCTGAAGTTGAGAATTAACTCAACAAAAGGATTAAAAGTGTCAAATCTTACCGTGGTGGTGAGTACTATGGCATAAATGATGGTTCAGGTGAACAACGTCCAGGACCGTTTGCTAAATTCTTAGAGGAATGTGGTATCGTCCCACAATACACTATGTCAAGTTCGTCCACTATGAATGGTGTTACTGAAAGACGAAACAGAACGCTTAAGAACATGGTCAGGAGTATGATTAGTCATTCGATCTTACCAGAATCACTCTAGGGTGAAGTACTTAAGGCTGTAGCATATATCCTTAACAAAGTTTCAACTATAGCGACTGTTAAAACCCCATATGAGCTTTGGACTGACAAGAAACACAGTCTGAGGCATTTTCATGTTTGGGGATGTCTAGCTGAGGCAAGGCCTTATAGGCCTAATAAAAAGAAATTAGACTTACGGATGGTGAGTTGTTATTTTGTTGGATACTCTAAAATATTCAAGGGGTACAAGTTTTATGATCCCACAACTAGGTCGGCTTTTTAGACGGGAAATGCTCGGTTCTTTGAGGAGATACTGTTAGGGATTTTGTCATTTAGGAGGAACATGTTGATATTCCTGCATGTGTTATTAGCATTGATCAGGTCAGTGTCCAGGCCTTGTTCATGACACAACACAAGACAATATCGAAGAACCCCCAATTCAAGAAATTGTTCTAGATGAACAACGTCTAGCATCTCAAGAACCTATGTCATTAAGGAAATTCACTATAGAGGGGAGAAGTGCAGTGCCAGATGATTATATTGTATTTCTCCAACAACACGAGATTGACATTGGTGTGATGGAAGATGATCTTATCAACTTTCATCAAGCCATGAAAAGTTCTAACTCTCAAAAGTGGATCGATGCCATGAATGGAGAGATTAATTCCATGAAGGACAATGATGTGTATGACCTTGTTCCATTACAAAAGGTGTGAAACTCATTGGTTGCAAATGGATTTTTAAGACCAAAAGGGATTCAAAGGCAATGTGAAAAGATACAAGGCTCGTCTTGTCGCAAAGAGTTTTACACACAAAGAAGGCATAGACTATAAGTAGATTTTCTCTCTGGTTTCTACAAAAAAAACTCTTTTAGGATTATAATGGCACTGGTGACACATTTCAATTTTGAGCTGCATCAGATGGATGTAAAGACGGTGTTTTGCTATACGGTGCAACCGAAAAACTTTATGTCGAGAGACCTAAAGAATATGGTTTGCAAACTTAAGAAATCCATCTATAGACTCGAGTAGGCATCTCGACAATGGTATTTTAAGTTTCATCAGGTGATCATCTCGTTCGATTTCGAGATAAATTTGATCGATAATAGTATATACCATAAGTTTTGTGGGAGCAAACATATTTTTCTAGTTTTATATGTGGATGACATTTTACTTGCCAGCAACGATATAAGCTTGTTGCACAACACTAAGAGATTTTCTAGCTAAGAATTTTGAGATGAAAGATCTTGGTGAAATCTCTTTTGTATTAGAGATCCAAATACACGAGATCATTCTCAGGGTATTCTTGGATTATCACAAAAGAGTTATATCAAAAAGGTCCTTAAAAGATATGTCATGCAAGATTGTAAGCCAGGTGATAGCCCTATAGCTAAAAGAGACAAGTTTGGTCTCAATCAGTGCCCTAAGAATAATTTTGAGGAAAAAGGAAATGCATAAGATTCCTTATGCCTCGGTAGTGGGGAGTCTAATGTATGCTCAAGTTTGCACACGTCCTGAAATTGCGTACGTGACTAAGATGTTAGGCAGATACTTAAGCAATCCAGGCATAGACCATTGGAAAACAGCTAAACGGGGCTTGCGATACTTACAGTGAATAAAAGACTACAGTATCGGAGGTTGGATCAGATTAAGATTGCTGGATATATTTACTCTAATTTCTCCTAATGTCAAGATAGTATGAAATCTATGTCGGGCTATATTTTTCTGCTTGCTGGAGGTGTTGTCTCCTGGAAGAGTGCTAAACAGTCTCTTATAGCCTTTTCCTACCATGACACCAAAGTTCATAGCATGTTATAAGGCGTCCAATCACGAAATATGGTTACAAAATTTTGTCACAGGGCTGCGCATAGTGGACAATATTCAGAGACCACTAAAGTTATTTTGTGACAATAAATCAGCAGTACTTTATTCTAATAACAACAAGAGCTTGACAAAGTTAAAGTACATATACATCAAGTTCCTAGTTGTTAAAGAAAGGGTTCAGAGTGGACAATTGACTAAAGAGCACATCAGAACAAACTCCATGATTGCATATTCGCTTGCTAAGGGATTTCCACCCAAGGTGTTTCATGAGCACACTGTTCGCGTGAGTGTCATATCAGTTGAGGATATTCAGTTCTAGTGGGAGTTATTTTATTTTTAAATGCTCTTTTCATATAGACATATGTTTTAGTCATTTTGGTTTATGAAGTTTTAAGGCTATTTTCTACAAAAATAAAGTCTTTAGTATTCGCACTCTGATTTAGGTATGGTTTGATTTCACTAAGGTTTAAGGAGGACCAGTTGGAAATAGGCATGTTAAGATCACATTAAATGAAATTTTCATGCTACACATCCACATCATAATCTATGTCACTCAGTTGTATTGATATACGTAACTATTGATGAGTTGAGTTACGATTGATGTAACAGATGCTGATTTGATCCTATGTCGGTATGATTGATGGACCAGATTGGTTATAGATACATTTCGATAATGATAACAAAGTTGAACACGTTCAGTTATTTTTGGCAAAACATAATTATAAGATTTAACACATAGTCCAAGCGGGAGATTGTTGGATCCTTAATCTAACGTTGGACTCATGTGTAAAATAATTATGTGTTGCAAATTGTCAAATAAAGTTAAACCCAGTCAAATGTGATCAACTAAGGTTTGAATAATTTGTGTTTTAATGTATCTAATAGGTTATGGACCCTTTAATGTATTGAGACTTTAGAGTAATTTTTATTTTTATGATAAACTAAAATAGAAATGTCAAAAGATGAATTATCAATAAGTGATTATGATCCTCATGTCACACGATAACGAGAAATCATTATATTCTCCCTAATATCTCATCGTTAAAAAGAAAACTGAGAGACTTAATCAAATAGGACTCTCGGATAGAGAATCGTGTAGATCTGGAAAGTCAACCGCTCAGTTCTAAACAACAATCTATCGTCATGAATTCATGTACGCTTCTCTTCTACATTGATTTGATTATTTGTATGTTCAACATGAAATCTTGGAGTTCTATTGAAATACGATTTATACCGAAAAAGATTTTGAATCTATCAACAATTACTTATTTTACGGTGTAAGAACCAAGCATACAACAAAGGCCAAGCTTCCACTGTTGATGCTTCAATAGAAAACATAAACTAGTTTTCTTAAACATTGACTGACACCGAAAGTCAACTTGATTTCATACAAATAGGAGTACTATGTTACCCAATACAAGCTCTCTCCTTGATCCATTTATGAACAAGGGCGACATTATTTTTATTTTTTGAATATTTATTCGGATTACAATGAAGCAAAAGCACTCAAAATCTCGAACCCAGATGAGCTTAGAAAAACACAGCTTCCGCCTCATATAACGGGAAATTCACGGTCGTTCAGGGCTCAAAGACCATATTCTCCGCCTCCCGCTTGACAGTGTCAAACAGCACAGAAGAGAGATATCGCTCTCCGAAGCTGGGGAAAACCGCCTGTTTAAGAGTACAAATATTAGTTGCCATATGTACTTCGCAACCAGAAATGGATTTATTCACTTGACGAGATACACATTTCAGAAGATCTAAAAAAGAAGGGGAAAAAAGAGTGGTAGAAAAATTCGTCAGTTTAAATTAGCATTGTTCAAGTAGCAAAACCACAAAATTACTAACAAAGACAAACGGGCAGAAGAGAACAGAAGAATGTAATGGTGGTTCATTGAGAAAATTTTGTACGCATAAGTCACAAACTTAACCACATTCATTCTGAAAATTCAACACAAGATCATTTATCTTGTCTTGTAACATATTATGAATCTATATGGTGAGTTTGTCAAACTTACAACAATAAGCTTTCCAGAATTTTCTGGTCTCTTTGCTATCTTAATTGCAGCAGCTGCAGCTGCACCAGATGATATCCCTACCTGCATCATGCATGTACACAATTTATTACAAGCAGAGCTTCAATAAATACCAATTATATATTCATTAGCGAAAGCTTCAATTCTTATTTAAAAAGAGAGGGGGAACAATTGTTACAAGTGAAACAAACTTACCAGCAAACCTTCTTTCAGTGCGAGAGTCTTGGCTGTTTTAATAGCTTCTTCACTTGATATCTAAAGATTTAGATAATAGATCAGTAGTTGGTCTGATGATTAAAAGTGAAAAATAAAATTTATTTGGTTCTACAAATAGATGCAAGAAATGCCAGAGCATTTAACATTTACTATCACTGTAAACAAGCTCGTAAAACTGCATAATGACCACTTCCCCTGTCAAATTGAAAGCACTCTGTGTTTGCACGTCCTCTTCTAATGTTGTCTCTTTATATACACATACAAATAATATTTCTACTTAAAATTGCCAAGGATAACTTATATTGCATAAACACATATCAATTGATTACAAACTAATTAAAAGATATAAGGCTTACTTGAATAACTTCATCGAGTAAATTGACATCCAACACTCCGGGGATGAAGCCAGCTCCTATGCCTTGGATCTTATGTGGACCTTAAACATTTTGAGCAAGAAAATCACTTTTCTTAACTGAAGTAAACAAATTACTAGTCTAATGACTTTACATTCCCATTATTATACTAGTAAAAGCACATAGACTATAGAGACAACGGCGTCATTGGTGAGACACAATTGCAATATACTGATAAAGGCACACATTGTTAAAAGGATTCACATTGGCTTTATAATAGAAATTATCGTTTAGGACAGTGCCTTATTTTGATTATTTAATCAGCAGGGAAACATGTCTACTCGTTATAGAAATATGCCACGCAAGTGGTTTGCATCAACAGTTCAAAATTACAGAAATCAGTCAAAATCAGCTAATCATGCTGAACCATGCCTGTTCACGGCAGCCAATAAAATTTAAAAAAAAAAAAGAGGAAAAAATGTCTTCTTTTAATACTATGAATGAAACATGCAGGAGATCGTGACTCACCAGGTTTCCCTCCAGATAAGATTGCACTTTCACTTGGTTCCACGCCATAAAGCTGAAGAAAAAAAGGGGAACGTTGCGAATGCAAATTAAGAATTGAAGGAAAGGGAAAATTTGGAATTATTAAGTTTTTACTTCCAAATCAACACAAAAACAAAACCTTAATATCTGAGTTTTGCTCTTTGAGATATTTCCCTGCACCTGTTACTGTACCTCCAGTCCCTATACCAGAAACAAATGCATCAACTTTCCCACCAGAGCCTTTCCAGATCTCTGGACCAGTCGTCTCATAATGGATCTGTAGAAACAAGGGAACCCGCTTATAATATCTCATATCAGCTAGTAAGTTCTCATTCCACAACAAGTCTTTAACAGGAAATATACCTTTGGGTTGGCAGGGTTTTCAAATTGCTGAAGCATGTAAGCATTAGGTGTCTTTGCTAGTATCTCTTCAGCCTTCTGAACAGCCCCCTTCATGCCCCTAGCCGGATCTGTGAGGACCAGCTCAGCTCCAAAAGCTCGAAGAATGGTTCTTCTTTCAAGGCTCATTGATGCAGGCATGGTAATTATAATTTTGTAACCCTTAGCAGCGGCCATGAATGCCAAACCTATGCCAGTATTGCCACTGGTAGGTTCAATCAGTACACTCTACACATGGAAGAAGGAATTTGTCAAACAAAAGGTTCTTCTGCTTCATTTTATGCAAAATAGTAATATTGGAAAGTAAGAAACTACTAGATTTGTCTTAAAGTAACTACTAGATTTGTCTTAAAGTAACTACTGGATTTGCTCAAAGACTATGGTTTGAAAGAGGGTTCTCCATAAACTTTATAATGCTCTGTTCTACTATTGAACTACTCTGTTCCACTATTCTCAGCGATTTATGCAACAAATCCAAAATCAATAATCTGGCACATATTCGTATCAATTGACTATTGCAAAGTGGTGATGGACAAAACTTAAAGGAAAAAAAAAACACGGAATGGCCAGACCCATGTTAAAAAAAAAGGCAAGCACAATTTTGGATTGATTTTCCAGGAGTAATTAAATAAAACCAGATTTTGACGCAAAAAATTAGAATGCCAAACAGAAGAAAGAACAAAGTTCAAACTGGACCATGATAGAGATTTCAAAAGAAAGTGATAACATGGATCAGTAAAAGAAATTGCAAATGCAACCAGGTAAATATATTCACTAACCTCACCCGGAGAAATAAGACCCTTATCCTCTGCGTCCTTAATCATGCTATATCCAATCCTAACCAAAGGAATTTCTTTTGTAGTTAAGGAATGAAGCACATGAAAATAGGACAGAAAAATAGTGGTCAAGGAAAAATAATTCTCGTTTATATGAGTGGCTTATGACACCAATTTAAGCCGATTGAAACTAATGGTCCATGCCATAACCAAACCCCAGAAAAAAGGAAAGAATTTCTCAGCGAAAAAAAATCCAGTATCAAGGCCAAGTAAGATTTCGATCATAAACCAGCTCTATTAATGAAATCGCAGCCTCATTCTTCTAATCGTCATTAACAATTACAAGCTCTTCATATGTAAACAGAGAAAAATGTAAAAATAAAACCTGTCTTTGACACTAGAGCAGGGTTCCATCATCTCTAACTTTGCAGCAACCCGGGCCACACAACCATCAACAATATGGTTGAGATATACTAAAGGTGTTTTGCCAATTAACTGCGAAATTTCAAAAATAAAAAGTGGAGATGATGAACTGACATTTGAAAGTCTTCGAGCATTGATCCGACTCCTCCACCCCCCTAAATAAAATAGAAAAAGAAGAAAAGGAAAAACAGAGTAGAAACTATTGACTTACCTCAGTGACATCTTTTGCAATTAAATGCTTCTCTTCTGCCATTTGACACGAAAATAGCACAGCTGATAGAAAGTAAAAGAATTGTCAATATACGCGCAATATGACCACACTTGTGCAAGGATATACCGAATAGCAAAACCACATAAGCGTAGCTAAATTAGGGCAGTGGGCGTTGGATTTTCTTATTTTTTTCATTGTCTGAATCTAAGAAATGTCAGTAATGCTAAGCCAAACAAGAAAAGAAATCGAAGTTTGTCCTGTGTACCTAAAAATTTCAAAACCTAAGCTGGCCTAGAAAGGCCAAAATACACAAACGTATATCAAATCCCTCGCGAAAGAATTTGAAAACTATATCATTTTCCCCTTTTCCCAATCGAACTTATCACTGTCATCTGAATCACTGAAACCAATGCTAAACAGATTGTGAACAAGATATAGGGAAAGTAACTGATAAACCACAGTGTTAATCAAATCAGAACAATCGTACAAAATAGTTATGAATTGATCAATTAAAACAAGCACGACGCAAGTTTCTTAGCATCAAAATTTAAAAGAAACCCTTCCGGTTAGCAGAATAATTGAACATATGGAAACTTCAATAACAAAATCAAGCTCAACATCTGGAAACAGACAAATAGACCCAAAACAAATACGCGCAAAATCTAAAATTTAACTGGAGCGAACTTATCTATGCTGAACTTTCATACACTGAACTCCGAGAATCAATGAAAAAATGCATGGAAATGCATGAAAAAAAAATCACAAAAAACACGAAAACAAAAGAAGAGGAGGAAGATAAGCTTCATTAAGAAAAATCATAATCTAAAACTCTCACCTAGTAAAGCTTATCTGAACACAGAAGAATATACAAACCAACGAAAAACCCAGAAGGCCCAGGACTTGTCTATTAAAAGTAGAAAACGAGTACCAGGCTATGACGAGCGGAGGGAAATTCCAAGGAAATGCCTCTTAGTTTTATATATCTGCGCCTTTAATTTTTCAGTCTCTACAAAAAAATTAATAAAAAAAACAAAAAAAATTTGCCCTGTCATTGGTCATACGACAGTTATTTATGTTGACTCAGATTTTACACTGACATTATGCCAACAAGGTAGTTATGTAAAAGTGCGAAAACAATAGTTGACTTTGTGCTCACCGTGCGGTCACTGTGTGATAGTTGATTAAACTTTCATAATAATATTTTAAAAATTGAGTTTGAGTCATAGATGATTTGACTTATAAAAGTGCATATTTGTAGGAACTTACATGATACTGTCTAAGAAAGCGTACACATATACAAAAATATAATCAAGTTGCCTAAGGAGACGAGTCACTGTGCATATTGGACTATCCGTAATGGTCATACTTAAATGGTTATGTACCCATCTATACTTCAGATTTTATCATGCATCAGTTCATACTTTAAATTTTCATTAGACATGCTCATTTGTTCTTACTTCGAACCGTTATCATGCATCCCTACTTTGCACATACGTCGCTCTTGCATATGACTTTTAACATGAGCATATTCATAATAAATCTCTAAGTTAGATTTAATTCTACACGACAACGGTCATATTCGGTGGTAACGAGCTAAGTAAACAGATAAAACAACTTGTGTATTTCAAACACGTTATGGCGGCCAAGTTCCGCTTTGAAGGGACTTGCAACAACGGCTAAGTTCCGGCCAACTACCTATGCTGAAATGTTTCTATTGCGTTTAAGGGATAAACTCTATTGGAACGTCTTAAACGCTTTCCAGGAACAAGTTTTGTTGAAACGTCTAAAGTGCGTTTCAGGAACAAACTTCGCTGAAATGTCTTAAATGCGTTCCAGGAACAATTTCTACTGAAATATTTTAAACTCATTTCAGGAACAAACTTCACTGAAATGTCTTACATGTATTTCAGGAACAATCTTTGCTGAAACATCTTAAATGCATTACAGGAATAACTTTCGCTGAAATGTCTTAAAAGCGTTCAAGGATCAATCTTTGGTGAAACGTCTTAAAGGCGTTCCAGGAACTAACTTCACTTAAACGTCTTACACGTATTTCAGGCTATTTTGATAATCACAAAAGTCGAAGTAAAAATGCCAATGCTAAACATTATAGTTTTTTTCTTTTATGCATTTAAAGTTGAACATCGTCAATACGACTTGAAGCGTTTTGAGGGTCATCCCATCTACTATCAGCAATAAAGGTGGTCTCATGTGGCCCTTCATATTCTTACAAGCATGCACATAGACAGATAGTTGTAATTTTCATAATAGGCATTTCATATATAAACATGTGTATTGTGACTCTGAGTATATAATCTTTAAGCCTTACAACACATGATTGCCTTTGTGCTTAATGTACCCCTCCTCGAGTTTTGTAGCATATCAGTTACTTCCTGTCACGATGGCCATGTAGTGTATGGGAGGAAAGGCTGGTTCCACACGACTTCTATGCCTGCGTTAATGATCTCCCCCTTTTAGAGCTTGTCATGGAAAATCCGTCTCAAAGTTTTATAATATTTGGCTGCATGAATGGTGTCCAGGTGGAAGCAGTAATACCGAGGTGATTCTATTTCTTCTTTGATGGGCAATTTTTCCACCCAATGTCTCCGCACGACCTTATCCTTGACCTAGGCATCCAACAACGCTTCCACATTATTCATGGAGCAGGGGAAAGGCGGTGGATCATCTCTTTCGCTTTTAATACGTTTTGCACCTCGCCCTTGGGGTTGTACCATGGCTACTTATGGCGTGTATCTTGCAGGCTTCTATGTTAGCCCCCCCCCCCNCCCCCCCCCCCCCCCCCGCTCTCCGCAACCTTTGGCATGGACACTGAAGTGTTGGTTCGTTAACCAGTTACATGGAGGCGTGAGAAAGTAACGATGTTGAGGTTCTCCAAATGCGCCCTATACTCATACATCATTCCGCATATGCACATCTTCATCGAGTCTTCCTCCTTCCACTCTTCCTGACAATCCAGTGCTTTGTCTTTAAATCGTCTGACGTAAGTCATCTGGTTATCATCTTTCTTTTGACGCTCACGCCTCAACTCAAGAATGTTCATCTTTTCCTCAGACACAAAAACTTTTTCATGAAGGCAGAAACCATATGTAACCATGTTAAAACTCATTATGACGCTAGATTGATGTACCATTTGTATGCTCGCTCATTCAGTGATTTCAAAAACTCCCTCAACCTCATGGACTCGTCACATCCGTGCAGGCCCAAGTCATCAATGAAACGTATAATGTGTTCCCTAGCTCATTTGTCCTTCCCGTTATACTTACAGAACTTTGAAGGTACATAGTCGGACGGGTATGACTTCATGGCTAGTTCACATGGGTAAGGGGGATGAAAGTATATTATCGTCTCGCTCAAAGAGGCTTTGATACACTCCATCTTCAACATCTTCTATAGTGTTTCCTTTGTAATGAAAGGGCCAGTGTCAGTGCCATCAATCGAGACGTCATGTGCGGACATGGGACGTGCAAAGGCTGCCAGGAAGGCTATTGGTGGAATGATAACATTTGTGGTTTTTGCTCGAGTGCCCCATATTTTGGTCATTATTTACCATTCCTGGCCCAGACAAGCCCATTGGATTTATAGCTTGTATCTGTCTATCGGCGTCAGCCTGGTTCTTTGTGTAAGGAGGGGTAATCTGAATCTTAGCGTTAGAGGCCTGGAGATCTTTAATGGCGTTGGTCTGCTCAATCGTTATCATTGCAACGTCAATAACGGCGGGGAGGTTGATTCTTTCCCTGGAAGTAGCATCTTCCATGTCATGGTTCTCAATGGTTAGGTAAAGATTCTCTCCTTTCAAATGTGAAGAAGCTCTCGTTATTCAACTACGTCCGGCCATACTCGAAGAGATAAGAAGATGGGAGACAGATGACTCCCCATTTAAGTCGCCAAAATGTTTTAGGATTTAAGGTGATATGTGTTTGAGTGATCTAGTCTATGTCAAGTATGCTTGAGAATGTGGGCACCACGTGAGCGTATCTAGGTGCCCCATGTCCAATCTTGACACGTTAATCTTGACGACGTGACTAACTATTTACAACTTTAACAAAAAAAATACGTAGATATGTACATATTTTACGTTCACATAAAAGACAGCTCAGGTACTGTATATGGACTGTAAAATAAAAAATTCTACAATATAAAAAACTATGTATGGTATAGAAGATAATTTTTATACATTTATACATAAAATCTGTAATATGTAAATTGGAAAAAACCTGAAGATGAAATTCTCTCACTATTCAATGACATATATGGTTTAAATAAACTTGCTTAATTATGGTGTGAGGTACAGTTGAACATTATTTTATCAATTGGTAGTCTCTATGTCAATCAATACTACAAATAAACGAGGCTTAATTTGAAATTAGCTTCATCCCTTAAACGATGAAGACATTAAATTATGATGTTTAGTGACTTATTTATACCCAAGTCAAATAGTTAGTGACCTTACTTATTAAATTAGCTTCTTCGATTGAATTTCATAGAGTATTTACTCGTTAATTTGATCTTTATAACTTTACATTTAACATTGTATATTATTTAAAAGGCATCAATATTTATGGACAGTAACAGTCATGAAAACCTATTTCCAATAAGTTATTTCACATCTTTATTATGTTGCATTCAGTTGAGGAATAGAACAAACAAAAGCTTTATATGTATTTTCACATGTTCTATTTATAATTATTGAAAAACTATAATTTTTCCGATTGTGATAACTCATTTGTTGATGATACATTTTGCAATATATAGTGTTAAAAAATTAACACGGGCCTTATTATTTCAACTAGTCTATATAAGTGTTTGAACTTCATTGTATCTCATATTACATGAATTATCATGTATCTTTGGCAAAAAAAGAATTCTTACCCATTGCATGTCCAATTACAAAAAGGAAAACCATGTTGCTGACAAACAAACCAAAATTTACATAACAAAATTATTACTTTTAATATTTAAACGCAAACCACATATTATTATACTAATACCCCATATTTTTCTCTTTAGCAAGGGTATTACAAAGTCCAATTAGCCATTGTCAAGGATACGTGAAATTGATACAAGAGGTGTTGATCGTTATTGGCAACGAATATAAATAATAATATTTATTTATTATAAAAAGTTAAATAATACAAAATAATCGTTAAAGATTTGAATTCGGATATAAAAAGTTAAATAATATTTATTAAAATCCGTTCCCTTAATTTATTTCCGACATGTTTAGCTTAGCATGTAGTTTGTTCTAGATAGTTGTTTATTAAATTGGAATATATTTCCACTAAAAGTAAAATAAAATAGTGAAGCATGTGAAGTGAATAAAACAAGGTGCCGTCTGAATGAAGACTGTTTTGGAGGTAATGTTCACTGAGAAGTCTCTTTGGCCTCGAATACAGGTTTCATTTTCAACTTGCAATAAATAATAGGGAATGTTAACGGGCTGGTACCCGAGTCTTTAAATGTATGTAAAGGTATGTTAATACATATTTGAGGTATTTTATATATGTTTGATGTTTTATATCATACCAACTTATGTTTAAAGACATTTTTTCTCTTATAGTATTCTGGAACAAAGTATATAAAAGAAATTTTGTGTAAAGAACGGTAAATGAGTAGCTCAATGTTTGAATAAAAACAAAGAATTGTATTGATTTAATTGTCCATTCTTTGGTACATGTGGATGTGTTTATAGGCATTTTCCTCTATGACAGTTTTATGTCATTTAATTGGATATAATGAATATTTAGGGTGATAATGACCGTTGATCAAGCCATGAGGGTTATGATGACTGTTAAAATCAAATTCGATCTCCCTTTGACCGACATGTCATCTTCTTTGATTTGACTTTCTGCCATCATTATAATCTGTTGCCCTTCTATTTTAACTTACCCATACATTTGCCTCTATTTTATACCACGCCTGCAAGCAATTGATACAAAATATCTATTTTTTATATGTCATTCATTAATGATTGACGAAATCATGCTTTCATTTTCATCACATTTTGCCTTTTTATTGTTTTCCCCTCACGGGTGGGTAAGTTCAAATGTTTTGGAGTATTGTTTACTTCAATGTTCCTTGAGGCCGTTCTGTTCTGCATAATTTGATCAGTTCATTTCTTTCAAACTTGGGCCCATACTTGGGAATTTCCTTTCATGTCAAATGTTGCCCCAATTCTTTGTAGCACTCATTTGTTCAATATTTGGATATTTATGTTTGATGCGTTGCTTTGTACTATGAGCATTTTATGCTCACTGTTTCACCTCTGAATACGAGCACTACTGGGACATATGAAATTCATCTTGCTTCCCTATTCTCTTATTTTTGCCCCATAGATGGTAGAAAGTACTTCGCTTCATTAATAGAGCGTGTTACTTTGGCTATAAGTATTTGTTCACTTAGCATGTATAGATATTTTTTACATTAGTTCTCACCTTAAACAGTCATTTGGTAAACTTAGGCCTTTTTTTTTTCTTTTTTTACCTTAAGTGACTACTTGACACACTTAGGTATTTTTTTCATTTATTGCCTTAAGCGATCGCTTGACACACTTAAGTATTTCTTCAATTTTTACCTTAAGTGACTGTTTGACACACTTAGGCATTTTTTTCATTTTTTTACCTTAAGTGCTCATTTCATACACTTAGACTTTTTTTACTTTTTGCCATAAGTGCCTACTGTTAGGGGTTATGCCCTCAAATCATGTGTATTGACATTTTGATACGAAATTTAAAAAGAATTACATTTTTCTTATAATTGTTCTTTTAATTTATGTTGAATAATTTATATAAATATCTAAAAAATTATATTCATTAATGAAACTATGATATTGTATTAGTACGAGATGATTAAGATAATAGATAATAAATAAAATTGTCAGCAACATATTAAAATATAGAATCTTTAATGAATGGTTACTAGTACGGTTCATTAAACATTATGAATGTGTGTGATCTAGATCTGGATCATTGATGTGGATAGACATCTTAGTGAATGTACTTTATATAATAAGATTATACATGACAGTACTGATGTGAATTAATATTTAACGTGTTGTTTATCATAAATATTTAATACACATCGATTCGATGATCACACGTAGATCAGTCTGAATCCTGAGTAGTCATGAACTCTTATGCATGTCTACTGGATCTTTTGATTCACTCGTTAAAGTTTGTTTGTTAATTAGACTAGTCACTTTTATTTTGAAAATTCAGTGATGTGGATGTCTGGGGACAGATCTTGCACGATTTGGAATCTAAGATTTTCTAACGGATCATATATTGGTTTTCTTAACTGTTAGTTCTCAAACTGAATGATTATTCAGCTCAAATTTATAATAAGATTATTAATTAGCCACTCACTAGTGGATTAATGGTAATTAATGATCAAGAGATAATTAGAAGGGGAAAATGATAATTTTGACCATTTCTAATGTATGAACCAATAATTGGAGGATAAAATTACACGAAACGATTATGTTAGTGGACTACATGAGAATACTCTGTAAATACATTCTATAATTTTTAAGAGTGCAATTCCATATTTATAGTGGAGTGATAATGGAATTAATAAATACGATTATTTAATTAGAGAATTTAATTAATAATCTGGTTTATTGGAGCTTAGGATTATAGGTCAATAGTCTCCAAGTCACCTCTATACTACACTCTTTATGGTGTGAATATTTCAGGACATGAGAAAATGACTCACTTGCAAAAAAAATTATGTTAATTTGAATTAACTGATATCTAGATAATTATCTAATTAAAATAAATATTTAATTCGCAGTAATTACCACGCGTCAATCATTGATATGGTATCATAAATTGACATGGCCTACTGTGGTGCCACGGGGCACAACAGTAGTGAGTGTGCAACACTGTAGTGCCGTGTGGCACTGCACTTGTACAGAATTGCGGTGGGTTCCACTACAATTGGTAATTTTACAATTAAATATTATTTCAGTTTATCCCTAAAAATTTGATACACCATTATCTATAATATATACAAATATTATTCTAATGATCCTTGTTAATACCTCAAATATGTATAGTTTGATCAGTTCATTTCTTTTAAACTTGGGCCAATACTTGGGAATTTCCTTGCATGTCAAATGTTGCCCCAATTCTTTGTATCAAATTTTATTTGTTTTGTAGCACTCATTTGTTCAATATTTGGATATTTACGTTTGATGCGTTGCTTTGTACTATGAGCATTTTATGTTCACTGTTTCACCTCTCAATACGAGCACTACTGGGACATATGAAGTTTATCATGCTTCCCTATTCTCTTATTTTTGCCCCATAGATGGTAGAAAGTACTTCGCTTCATTAATAGAGCGTGTTACTTTGGCTATGAGTATTTGTTCACTCAGCATATATAAATATTTTTTACATTATTTCTCACCTTAAACATTCATTTGGTAAACTTAGGCCTTTTTTTTTCATTTTTTACCTTAAGTGAGCACTTGACACACTTAGGCATTTTTTTTCATTTATTGCCTTAAGCGATCGCTTGACACACTTAAGTATTTCTTCAATTTTTGCCTTAAGTGACTGTTTGACACACTTAGGCGTTTTTTTCATTTTTTTTACCTTAAGTGCTCATTTCATACACTTAGACTTTTTTTATTTTTTTCCATAAGTGCCTACTGTTAGGGGTTATGCCTTCAAATCATGTGTATTGACATTTTGATACGAAATTTAAAAAGAATTATATTTTTCTTATAATTGTTCTTTTAATTTATGTTGAATAATTTATATAAATATCTAAAAAATTATATTCATTGATGAAACTATGATATTATATTAGTACGAGAGGATTAAGATAATAGATAATAAATAAAATTGTCAGCAACATATTAAAGTATAGAATCTTTAATGAATGGTTACTAGTACGGTTCATTAAACATTATGAATGTGTGTGATCTAGATCTGGATCATTGATGTGGATAGACATCTTAGTGAATGTACTTTATATAATAAGATTATACATAACAGTACTGATGTAAATTAATATTTTTATTAACGTGTTGTTTATCATAAATATTTAATACACGTCAATTCGATGATCACACGTAGATCAGTCTGAATCCTGAGTAGTCATGAACTCTTATGCATGTCTACTGGATTTTTTAATTCACTCGTTAAGATCTGTTTGTTAATCAGACTACTCACTTTTATTTTGAAAATTCAGTGATGTGGATGTTTGGGGACAGATCTTACACGATTTGGAATCTAAGCTTTTCTAACGGATCATATATTGGTTTCCTTAACTGTTAGTTCTCAAACTGAATGATTATTCAGCTCAAATTTATAATAATATTATAAATTAGTCATTCACTAGTGGATTAATGGTAATTAATGATCAAGAGATAATTAGAAGGGTAAAATGATATTTTTGACCAGTTTTAATGTACGAACCAATAATTGGAGGATAAAATTACCCGAAACGATTATGTTAGTGGACTACATGAGAATACTCTGTAAATACATTCTATCATTTTTAAGAGTGCAATTCCATATTTACAGTGGAGTAATAATGAAATTAATAAATAAGATTATATAATTAGAGAATTTAATTAATAATCAGGTTTATTGGAGCTTAGGATTATAGGTACATAGTCTCCAAGTCACCTCTATACTACACTGTCTATGGTGTGAATATTTCAGGACATGAGAAATGACTCACTTGCAAAAAATATTTATGTTAATTTGAATTAACCGATATCTAGATAATTATCTGATTAAAATAAATATTTAATTCGCAGTAATTACCACACGTCAATCATTGTTAGCAGTAGTGAGTGTGCAACACTGTAGTGCCGTGTGGCACTGCACTTGTACACAATTGCGGTGGGTCCCACGGCAATTGGTAATTTTACAATTAAATATTATTTCAGTTTATCACTAAAAATTTGATACACCATTATCTATAATATATACAAATATTATTCTAATGGTCCTAGTTGTTGAAAGAATTTTAGAAAATTAATTGATCAGATCATCAGTTCGCCAATCAAGAGTTGAATTTAGAACACGATTGGAGTAAGAGAGATTTTTCTTCTGTGATTAAACATTAATCAAGTCTCTAAAAGAATAATCATCACGTTCTTTTAGAGAATCGTCTCACTAAAGTCTTTCTCAGTAAATCTCTAAATCTCATGTGTTGAGGGCATCTAGAGACCAAAAAAGTATATTGTAATATTCTACGTGTCCACACACGTCCTAGTGCGTTGATGATTGACTTGAAAGATCTTGGTGTAGATCTCAGAGTTTACTGATTGTTGGAACGATTTTGTGGGAATAGATGATCAGTTGGTTTTTGTGAGGACACTTGATATAAATTACAAGAGGTATATGTTTCATAACCTTGTATGTTGTAGATTTAACTTATAAATATATAATGGATCCTGATTGATTAAAAAATAATTTTCAATAAAATTTTTTATTTGGTTATTGTGGTATTGCGCAAGTTTTGTTTTATTACAAGATTCAATTTTTATTAAAAGTTTATTTTTTTAAAGGCTTCATCGCCTCCACGCTTCAGTCGCGCGCGCTCCGCGACGACCAGTAATTGATATCAGAGCGGTCTTTATATATTTATATGTTAAATATTGTATGAATCTTCTTGTATTATTCATATAATACGAGATATGTATGATGATTGATGGTCATAATAGACCGTTAATTGCATAGTGATTATTGGGTTAGACTTTATTTTAATTTTTCCTAGAATTTGTGTAAGTCGGATTGAGGCGTAGGATTTTTTGTAATTTTATTATAAATATTATTGTAATTATTCCGAACGCGAGAAGATGAAGAACGCACGAGACGAATGGCAGAAATTCACTGCTCACATGAAAACACTATCCATCCACAATATATTATTCATCCGCGAAAAGCATTTTTCATCTATGAAAACATTGTTCACGCCAAAAATTTACTGTTACGGCAGAGGTGAACATTGCTGGTGGTGCTGTACCAGAAGTGAATAGTAGCTGTCCGGCATGGCAGGCGACTGTCGGTAGCGAGACGACCAGTGATGGTGACGGGCGATGATCGAAGATTAATTATCTATTTAATTTTTGAAATTAATGTAATTTTAAAATTAATTATTAATTTTTGGTTTAATGAAAATTAAAAATTAATAGGTTGATTGGATTTGACCTAAGTTTGATCAAATCAAATCAAATATTTATTTGACTAAGTCAAAGTCAACTATATTAAAACATATAATTATATAAATTATTTTAATTAAGAAAAATAATTTTTCTAATTAAAAAGGGTTTTGTTCAAAGCTTGAAGATTATGAATATGGACATTAAGAGGACAGGACAATATTTGAGAAATATGTATTCTCGAAGTACTCTTTCTAATTTGATTTTTTTATTTCAAGGGTTGTAATTTAGAAATACACAATAGTCACTCGGTCCATTATTATTTTATTTAATTGTTAAATTATTATGTTCGATAACATGTCCATGCATTAGTCGATCGCATGTCATATATGAAAATCTCACACAATTTTATTGAATCATGCATCTCATCTGTGAAATATATGATTTATTAGGATTGTCCTAATATGTTGATGTGTATCGCTTTATGAAATCAATTGTATGTATACTATTAGGTTTTAATTAGTTAAAACTTGATAATCACACTACACTAAAAGCTAAAGTAACCGTTAAGTTAATCGATTTTAGAGACAGAAAAAATATTTTGTAATATTCTACGTGTCCACACATGTCCTAATTCGTTGATGATTGACTTGGAAGATCTTAGTACAATTCTCGGAGCACGAAACTAGTATTGCTCACCCACAACCCTGTGACGGAGGATCGATCAGTTTTTGTAAGGACTCTTGATATAGACTACAAGAGGTGTATGATTCTCAACCGTGTATATTGTAGATTTAACTTATAATATATAACGAATCCTGACTGATTGAAAAAGAGTTTTCAATCAAAGTTTTTATTTGGTTATCGTGGCGTTGCGCAAGTTTTGTTTTGTTAAAAGATTCGATTTTTTTTAAAGGCTCCGTGCCTCTACGCTTTCTCCGCGCACGAGTCGCGATGACCAGCACCTGCTTGACACACGCAAATGATTTTTCCATGCTTTTGTGCCTTAAGCAGCTTTTTGGCATGCTTACTCTAAAATTTCTCGTAGATCAACGCTCAAAATACAAGCTTCTCAAGATAATAATAAAAACTCTACAAATATTCGTCGAAGATGCATGTTGGAACTGAAGAACCGAAGGGTTATTTGTAGGTATGTAGGAGAGATGATAACTGGTGGACTGATATTTGGCAGTCGACTCATTAATTTCAATGAAGGAAATAAATTTCTTGATTGACGAACGAG
This sequence comes from Datisca glomerata, assembly GCA_003255025.1. NCBI lineage: Eukaryota > Viridiplantae > Streptophyta > Magnoliopsida > Cucurbitales > Datiscaceae > Datisca > Datisca glomerata. Next base: position 852,276 of record QANY01001639.1, read on the forward strand.
TTCACCAGTTAGGAGCCCCCGGTGAAACGATATTTGGTAGTCGCCTCATTAATTTCAATGAAGGAAATAGATTTCTTGATTGACGAACGAGTTCACCAATTAGGAGCCCCCAGTGAAACGATTTGCAATCAAGGAATATATATTCCTCGATTGTCCAACTGATGAGCCAATTGGGGCTTACCAAGGGGTCGATTAAGACACAAAAACAGAAAAAAAATCTAAATGTGTCACGCTCGACACGTTTAGACTTTTTTCCTTACTTTTTTGCCTTAAGCGGCTTTTTGGCACGCTTAGGGTTTTTTCCCTTCAATTTTTGTCCTGAGCGGATTTTTGACACGCATAGGCATTTTTCATGCTGTGTCTTAATTGGCCACTTGGCACACTTAAACTTTTTTATTGTTTTATGTCTTAAGCGGTTGTTTGGCTCACTTTATCTTTTTTTTTCACGCTTTTGTGTCTTGAGTGACCGCTTGACACACTTAGATTTTTTCGTGTATTGTGTCTTAAGTGACCATTTGACACACTTATATTTTTTCCACGCTTTTGTGTCTTAAGTGGCTGTTTGACACACTTAGATTTTTTTTTCTTGTTTTTGTGTCTTAAGCGACCACTTGAGGCTACTTTTCGGCACGCTTAGGCTTTTTTCATTCGTATGTTGACGTCTGTGATAAGAACACAAAACAAATGCAAGCAAATATTTATTTTATCTAATACACAGTATATGAGTATTGTCGTTTAAGGCTTTGTTGCAGATATCTAAATCTCATTCCCCGACTCAATTTCTTTCAAATTCGCTTCTATTCATCTGAATTAAAATGAGTTATCCTTTCAAATTATTCTCGTAATGGATCAGTATGAAGAGTTGCTCCATTTCAAAACCTAAAATATTGTAACGCTTCATAAATTCAGGAAGAATCTTGTTCCTGAGCAGTTTACACGGAACTTGCCATAACTTTCTTCATGAAGCTAATGTCCATATCTTTCTATTAGTGTATAATTATTCTGTGGTTGTTTTTTAGTTGGTACAATTTAAATGGCAGAATTTAACTGATCCGCACTATCTTCTTAGCTTGCAGTTTGATGTGCGTCTTTTGTTTGCATAAAATGACCCATGCATTTGAAACTCAGTGGTCTAGTCGTGGCTGAATTTTTGAAAGCTCGCAAGCGTCATCCAATAAACAGCTATTGAACCATGGTCCCCCGGACATTATAGATACTGGGGATGCACTGGGTTTGTGAGAGACCATGCGTTGGGCCTTTGAAAGGCCCAAATGCCTGGCTCTGGGCTGCTGGAATGAGGACATTGGCACATAGGCCGTGGGCCTAAAATGGGCCGTCGCGGGTTAGGCCTTTACGTGGATCAGGCCGCGGGTTGCGCCTGTGCGCGGGTTGTCAGGTCCTGACGTGGATCCCAGGTCACGCCTGAGCGGTGGGCTTGTGTGGGCCTCTAGTGAGCTTTTTATCTTGGGCCCGTTTAATGGGACACGGGCTGGAGCTTTCTTTTGGGCTCCCTTTTTGGAGCGGCTGTCAGGGTCGGGTAGGTCAACCCGATCATCTATAGTTGGTAAGGATGGAGGGCCGCCGCCGACAGGCGCGTGCGAAGCGCGTGAATCAGCGTCCGGGGGTCGTTGCTGCCCGGAAAAGGCTTTAAACGGCCGACAATCTTCGTCTGAATCCTTATATGGGTGCATCGGAGCCTGAAAACTTGTCATTTCTAGTAGATCTGAGCTTAAATGTTCGGTAATGGAGGAGAATTCCTCCTTTGTTTTCATGATTATTTTTGCCCTGGAAAAAGCATGATGCAATCATAGGAGAAGTGAGGGCCGTTCGGCGGTAGACCTCACGACCGTGGTTGATGATGATGGAGCTCCGTGGCGGTTCAAGACTTTGCTGGTGAGGCTTTTGGACGATAGTGGTAGCCCGTGGCTCTCGTCGGTTCCTCACGGTTGTAGAATGTTTTTCAAATTTTTCGATTTGTACATCTCGGTGGCAGGAAGCGGGTAGGGATGATGACAACCACCGTTGGTGGCGCGTGGGGGCAAGTGCAGTCGTCTCTAACGGCAGAGGTAGTTTTTGGTGGCGACGAAGCTTGTTTTATAGGCCGCATTGCAGCCCCTCGCGGCTGGTGATGATGACAGCGGCCATTACAACAATTCCCTGGCTTTAATCGCCAATCACTTGCATTAATTTTTTTTTTTGTGAAACCCATACTGGATCGCTTCGCTGTTGCAGCGACGGTCACGATGGTAGCTGTAAGCCATACATGATTTTAATATTAACATCAATGGCTTATAAATAGATAGCTCAGTTTTTTTCTTTTAAAAAAAAACTCAGATTTTTTAAAATTATATAAAAATATAAAGATCTGTTAAGTTTCAACTTATCCTCTCACCCTATATATAAAACTTACGCATGTGTGTGGATATACATTCTTAGGCTTAATCTAATCTTAACCATTTCTAATTTCATCATCTTCCTTTTGCTCTTTGTTTCTTCATCTCTCTCGTCTCTCTCAGGTAATCTCTCTCTCTCAGGTAATCTCTCTCTCTCTCTCTCTGAGTTATTAAGAAAAGTGAAGGTGGTTTTTGACAGGATTAATTGACGAGAGAGATATGGCAGGGTATAACAGAGGTCAAGATTATTTTGATTCCCCTGATCACTAGGCAAGTTCTATCATCTCTCTTTTATGAGGCCATTGTTATAAATATGAAATAGCTAGCTCTCTCCCGTAGCTTCATGTTTTTTTTTTCTCATTTTCTGATTTTAAATAAAAAAAGTTACCAAGCAAATAAATTGATCTTACCTTTGGGGTACCTTTGTAGTTGCTCTTTCCTCAAACCTTACAAAATAAACACTTTAGCCTTTAAGTTTTTATTTTCAAGCACAAACAATCTAATATTACATTAAATCTTTGCGTCTTCATGCTTCAGAAATAAAATCAAACCAAATTAAATTATGAATATTAAAAGAACCAAACCAAACTGAATTGTAAGTTTCGATTCGACTATTCGGTTTGATATTATTAATCAAAAATAATTTTTAAATGATGTTATTGAAAATACATAATATAAAATAAAAAATTTGTTTCGATTCGATTCGGTTTTATATGAAATATATAAAAATAAAAATATAAAAAAATAATATTAATTTAATATTTCAGTTCGGTTCGAAAATCACTAAAAATCTGAACCGAATTTAATCGAACACATATAAAGAACTGACCGAACATGTCATTTTCGGTTCGGTTCGATTTGATTTTAAATACCCCTAATTAAACCCCATAATATTTACGCTATCACAAGCATGATCATGTCATATGTTTATTTTCTTTAGTAATTATAATTGGAAGTTAATCTTAGTCCGTTTGTGTTTAAAATGAAAGCCTATAAATTAAAGTCTTGAGATTTTAAAAATTTTGAGACTAAGATGCAACTGCCCAGAGATTATGAGGGTTTAGTGTCATTGTATACAACAATAAATTCATCAAACTATGTTCATATTAACTGATTTTGAGTAAACAGTTTTAAACCAAATTTCCGTAAACTATTAGAACACTCATTAAATACTATTACCAAAAATGTGTTGAGATTTTAGAGCTTCGTTCTAAAATAATGTTGTTAACGGAAGTTCCACTTTTTCTGAAAACTTATTTAAATCACTCATCGAATACTAATACCCGAATTTGTAAAAAAAATCAAAGTCACCCATTAAAATTTAGAACACCATATTTATAAAGTTTAGATTGGAACATTAATTTTAATTATGGGTGAATAATCGGTAATAGTTGGGAGATTGTAGGTTAAATTAAAGGTGTCGTATTTTAACTGGTTGTTGAGCTGCCAAAGTGGAAGCCCCTCGGACTATGTTTTGAGTCAACCTGGTAACGTGTCCAACTAGATTTCGTTTAATGATATTTCAACTGAACAAAATGTCAAAATTAATTTGGTTTTTACTAAACCGAAAGTTTTCCATTTATGATTTTTCTAGGTTGTTTTTTTTTTCATTCAAACACGATTGACCTTTGGCCAAAAGAATTGTTGTCCTAGTATTATTCCATATAGAAAAGTCAACGTGCTGATTTATTTTTCTCTATAATTTGAAGAATCAAATAATTTTTTTTTATTCGGACAATACTTATTTCCTGAGAAGATACTCTCTTTACTGTTAAGATAGATCAATAAATTTTGATCATGTAAATTAAATTATTTATAATATATGATCTGATATGATTGATCAACTTTAATGATGAGGATGAGCTCTCTCCTAATTTGATCAAGAAATAAGTATTGTTCTTTCTAATTTATCGAGCTGACTTGATTAAATGATGAGGCATGCATTTTCTAGTCATTTTCACAATCTTAATTAGAGTTTCAAGACTAGTTTAGATCACCTACATAGTCCCACAATGATAAAATTTTGGCGTACACTCCTACAAAACAATTTATGTGCTATAAGATTAATTACTATACTTTGTTTCTTACTTGATATTGAAATTGACAGACAAATACACCGGGTGGAAATAAATATTGAGGGCTTGTACCTAAGAAAAAGCCCTTAATATCAAAGCTAAAAATTTAGCTTCCTAATTACACATTTAATTTTTCACCTGTGGCAAAAGAAGAATTAAAAAAACTCGATTCTAAAGAAAAAATTTTACGTGTGTAGGATCACGAACGTGCCTTTTTTGATTCAGCAGATTGGGCATCATGTAAGGTACATTCTCAATATTTACTTTCTTTTTTAGAAAGTTAAAAATTTGTTTGATCGAATAACGTGTCTCAAACACATAAGATAATCATTTATTCTAACTATGATCTCATTTAGTTAGGTACAAGTACAACAAGTTTGAGTCTTAGGGGCTGTCTAGATTATGCTTAAAATTAAATCAATTACTTTGTTAGATATGGAGCATTTCTCAAAAATTAAATTTCTGAGCAGAGTAATGTATTATCATTCGGCAAGGTGTTGCACTCTGCCCAAAATCAACTATGGTTCTAAAGCATTTGCAACTAAAATTACAGGTATTATTCCTTTCATATTATTGTATTTAATTTTTATGATAAAACACCATAAATGAATCTCTATTTCTAACATCCATTTTCCCCATATATATAACATAATTACATATTTGTAAAAATATATTGATTTGATTTTTTACCTTATATTTTCAGAGGACCCCGCACCAACAGCTCCCCTAGAAGACCTGTACATTTGGCCAAGATGATTAAAATTAACCTTATATATAACATAATTACATCTTTGTAAAAAATATTGATTTGATTTTTTACCTTATATTTTCAGAGGACCCCGCACCAACAACTTCCCTCTAGAAGGCCTGCCTGTACATTTGGCCAAGATAATTAAAATTAACTTCGTAAGTACTGGTTCTATTAGAGGTGACAACCGGGTTGGTTTGATCCGTGAAATTGGTTAAATTGGACCGTTCATAATTCGGTCCGGTGGGCCTGGACCGATTCAGCTCGTGAATCCATTTTTTAACTTAGAAATCGAGCAATTATACATGTAATGAAATTTGAACTCTTGATCTATCCTTTATAAATCACATTTTTTATTAATAGACCAAAACAATCTTTGTTAAATTAAATGTTTAAAATATATTTTTATTGTCTTTTAACACATTTTTTCGAAACTTCAAATAATATACTTTTGGGATAAAAGTATTTAATTAAATAAAGAAAATATTTTTCATTTAAATAAATACTTTATTCAATGAAAAATTGGATTCATGAAAACTTTAAAAAATATTGGCTTAATATTCCTAATATTTTTTGTTCTGTTAGTGAACATGAATTATAAATTAGTTATTAATTATTTATTATATTTTCAGATTTTACGTGAATATAAATATCACTAGTTTATGAATTTAATTAATAAAATAATTATTTTACTTATTATTACAAAATTTTCTATTGAGATTTTAAAGTAATAGAATAAAATAATTATAAGAAAATAACATGACTTTGATATAGCTTAGTGATAATCCCTACACTCCATCTATTCCTCGCCAAAATTCAACTCTTCCCCATCTACATTTTTAAGAATTAAATCACATTAAAAGAAGAGGTAACGGGCCGGGCCGCCGAAAATTTAAGGCGGCCCGGTTGCGACCCCAAATGGTAGGTGAATTACTGATCAATTTTGAAATTTGAAGCAGAATATGCCTTTTAGTATTAATTATCGCTCTCAATGAAAGCACCAATTTGTAAGGGGATTTTTTCTCTTACGATATTCTGGAAGAGAATGTATAAAAGAAATTTTGAGTAAAAGAACAGTAAATGAGTAGCTCAGGAGTTTGAGTAGAGAATAGAAAATTGCATTGATTCAATTGCCCTTTATTTGGTGGTACATGTAACACTCCGATCCCTGATGGTTTAACATACATGTAATTTCACAATTTTGAAATCTCAAATTCGAAACAAACTCTATATGAGAGAATTCTCAAGTTGAAATTCTTAATTTGCCCATGATAAAAAAATATTGACTTCAAATAGCGGAAGCATTAACTTATCCATTATCGGAATCTTAATCATTAAATAGCGGAAGCGATAAAGTGTCTTAAATGTATAATTAATAAACCTAAAAAACTGAAATAAAGTCAGAACTTAAAATCCATAATTCATAAATCTTTTACTAATCATAATTCGTAGAAAAACATAACATAAAATAAACTACTGAGTTAAATTGAAAACGTTTTCCCAAGTTTTAAATCAATTCATAAACTGAAAACATAAATTCCTCTAATTCAATTGGTTATGGCAGTCTTCCACTCATGCTACTCGCCATCACCATCTTCATCATAAACAACTGTGGGGGGGATGGGTATTTTAAAATACCAGTAAACAAACTGACATAATAACATGCATCCACATGTCATACATGCAATCATGACATAACGTAACTGAACTTGACATATATCAAAATGAAATAAGTAACGTACTTGATCATGACATTGCTTAACATAGCACGTAGATAACACGTGTCTCAAATAGAATCATATAACAAACTTATTCATATATTGTCTTGGCATATCCCCTAGTTAACAATCTAATCAGTACTGATCACACGTTAACTGAAACACATTATGACGAATTGGGCGACGAAATAGATGGCACATATCGGACGACGAAACAGATGACACACATTAGGCTACTATACAGATGACATTCATAGACGACAAAAAATGTGAACAGATGGCACCTCATGAATGACGAAAAATATTTATAGATGACACTCAATGTATGACCAAAACATGACCAGAGTGACACAGTATGTGTGATGAAAGCATAAACAGATGACAACTCATTCGTATAACAGAATAAAATGTGAAGAATCATGATTTCTTGTTAACTAATGGTCGTGCTTAAGTTCATATCTTGCGTAATTACCACTTGACTGAATTAACTTCATAACTTGCAGAATCCAACATATGATAATAATTAATCATATAATGCATATTGATACATGTAACAAAATCAAGCATGATAACATACTAACGTAAAATCAGTTATACCCAAATATTTATCTCAAGATAATCAAATTAATAACTGAACAATAAACAATTACCAAAGTGTTAACAAAATATAATAATTATTGAAAAATGGTTAAACATATAATAAATACATGATACAATTAAAATATCAGAGTCACATCATTAAATAAGTTAATTTATACAAACATATATATAAACATAACATGTTTATAGATAATTAAAGCCGATGAGAATAACACATATTACATTTATCGTACGTGAGTCACATTACAATGTAAATTCACTTACACAAAGCGTAGACATTTTATCACACATGGGTCACGTTACGATACAAATTCACTTACACAAAGGGATAGACATTTATCACACATGAGTCGCATTACGATGTAAATTCACTTACACAAAGCATATACATTTATCACGTATGTGTCATATTATAATATAAGTTCACCTACACAAGGCATATACATTTTTACACATGAGTTACATTACGATGCAAATTCACTTATAGAAAGCATAGACATTTATCACACATGAGTCATATTACAATATAAGTTCACTTTCACAAAACATATACATTTATCACACATGGGTCACATTACGATGCAAATTCACTTACACAAAGCATAGACATTTCTCACACATGGGTTATATTACAATATAAGTTCACTTACCTGAAGCGAAAGAATGAACTAAACAATTAATGACCTGAATCCAAAAATATAATCACTAAATTATTTTGAAATAAATCAATATAAACACATTTCTAATATCATAAAATGAAATAGATAATACTAAAACAATGTTGAGCTGCCTGAGAAAGGTCAGAAAATAATATATTTGGTCTAGAAGTCAAATGATAAAGTTTTGGGTCAAACGGTTCAGACTAGGCTAGCTTAGACCAGTCCACTTTAGCTTTATCAAGAGGACTGGTTCAAACTGGTCTGGTTAAACTGAACCAGTTCATGACAGAACAACTGCAGAACAAGAAAAATGGAAGGAAAGAACATGGGAGAACGACGAGAAAGTGAGAAAACAAGGGGGATAGAGAAAACGAGAAGGAGAAAGAAACAAAGAGGGGAAGAAAAACATAGAGAGAAGTAGACATAGACAAAGAGAGAGAAAATGAGAGATAAAGCAAAGAGGGAGAGACAAAGCAAAAGAGAGAGATAGAGAAAAGAAAGAAGCAGAGAGACACAGAGAAAATGAGAGAGAGACATAGATAGGGGAAAATGGAACATGGGCTGCGTTTAAGAGAGATCCAAGAGAAAGAGACAAAAACAAAGAGGGAGGGAGACGAAGCAAGGACGAGAGAGAGAGAGAGAGAGAGAGAGAGAGAGAGAGAGAGAGAGAGAAACAGAGAGAGGAAGAGATAAAGAAAGAAATCAAAAAAACTGAGACGAAGATTACCCAAATTCAAAACTTGTAGGCGGCCAAGGTTTAGAGAGAGACTAACGAAGAAGAAGGATTGCTGGCCTGCAGGGGGCTGCGTGGGGTGAGAGGATGTGAGACTAACGCACCAGTGTAGTAACATTTCCCTACCATCTAAAATACAAATTATTTTTTAATTTTCTTTATTTTATGGTTTGACCCTTTGTATGATGTCCATATTTGATCAGACGGCCTGATGGCCTGAACTGGTGTTAGTAAAATCGCAATTAATATGCGATTGATACAGCGAATTTTAAAATACATATTTTATGGAGCTAAACCATACTTTTCTCGATGATACCGTAAAATCCGCATCTTTTTTAACAAAAGCGTATTACTCATGTATCAAACACCAACTGAATCAATCGACTGTTAAATTCGGCTCTTTAAAATATTTTCAAAGAAGTGTAAAGAGCCAAATTGACGTAAGACCAAATACAATACCTTTCCCATGCTTACCTCAATCTTATGGACTCATCTAGCATCTACTTCTTATTGTTTTACCGATGTGCGATTTTGAACATTTATTCTCTTTTGAGTTTGGCGTCTAGGAGAATGGAATTGAAGTTTTGCACTTCCTAGTCCTACCGATGTGGGTTTGAGTAATTCTTTTTCTATTTTATATCGTGGTATGTGCATTGGGAGCTTCAATTTAATTTTCACTTAATTAGCTTTGTGCGTAGTTTTTAATTCTTGGGCATATTTTGTACATCTTCTCTTGCATTTTAACCGATTTTTAATCAAAATTTTGATCGACTTTTGACCATATAATACTTCACAATTTCACCGTTCAAGTTATAGGCTGAACTAACTCGCTTGTTGGGATCCAACAGCCAAGGATTCTCATCCACTTAAACAAACTATAAAAATCCACTCCCCTTCTCTTGCATTTTTTTTATTAAGACTGCTGTAAATTTTTTGTTTGCTTATACAAGATTAGTGCGATGTTATAATGACGCTGTTAAAAAGTGTTTATTGGATGGCAATATGATTTTGTAATCATCGTTGCAGAGACAAAAACATGTGTTGGTGTTAAAATATGAACAGTACATGTGTCCCGCATTGGTTAGCTATAATCTTGCACACCATAAATCAAATAACCAAATGAACGATGATGCTCGGGGTGGTTTCCTCGTTTAAGGACCTCTGAACCTTAAATCATATTTGTAGAAGTTATTTGACAGATGTTGTCTTAGTTCAAGTGAGCTTGCCTTGTTTTTTGAGGATGGGTATTTATACCGAAGAATTACCGTGGCGAGACTTGTTTAGCAATATTCGGAAAGATGCCACCTCACCCTTATTGGATGAGTAAGGATGTGGCATTTAATACATTTGTTCATTGAGCTAGCGTAAAGGAGGATCGAGATGACTTGAGGGAGCCCCGTCTGACATGGATGATGCCTATTTGATAGGGGGTCGTAGGTCCAATTACGTGGGGAACGTAACCTACTCTAAACGGGTAATGATTATAGTGACGCGAGCACGCGTTTTCCCGAGGTGCTCAATTATAGTGATTCTGACCTATTGGTTCTTAATCTCTTAGTCTCGCATCGTCTATGCTGATGTGTCCCCTTTTTCAGCTCCTTATCTGTTCGTTTTAACTTCCAGCTTTGGTTAAAGTGACTGAACCTCAAACCATACTTTGAAGTCATGGGGCATCTCCGCCGAACCGAGCCGCGTATATGCCTCTGAAAAATCCTCAGAGGTCATGCTATTAGGGAGAAAGATGTGTGTCACACTCATAGTTGTCAATTTTGTTCCGTTCCGACCGGAATGGCCGGAATGTTTCGGTTCCGGGATGGGAACAGAACGAAATAGGGGGTAGTAAAATTCCATCCAAAAATTTGGTCAATTCCGACCAGAATGGAACATTCCAGCCAGAGTATGCTCACTTCGCCCTGGGTGGGTGTAATGGCAAATGGGTCGAAACAAGCAATTATATTAAAAATTATACTAAATATAAATAGAAGCAAAAATTTACAATAACAATGTAACAGTCCACGTGGTTATGGGTTTTAGAATCAAAACTTCCCCTCCTAGATTTGAATCCCATAATCTGCATTCTATATTTTTACTTAATTTTTGTTCAATAATAATTTCTTAATTTAATAGGGCTAATTTTTCTTCTATAATTGGTTAAATTTATTTATATAGTTATTTTTTAGAACAAGTAACTTGTTTACATTAAATGTATGATTTGTTTATAATATAAATTTAAGTAAATGAGTGATTATTTTTAGATAAAATGAGTGATTTTTTAGATTAATTAGGTTACTTATATATATATTTGTTATTTTTTCAGATGCAAGATTACACTCATACTTTTAAATAAATTAAAATGCTTGGAATAAACTATGGGTGCTCAAAATAAATAATTTTTAATGAAAATTATGCGTGTATTGTTTTTATAAGTTATGATTCACTTTTTGTTATATTATAAAATTTATAATATTATTTTTATATGTCCAAAATAAATTTTAAAACGGAATATCAGAACACTAACTGAAATATTCTGCTTTTAAAAAAAATGAAACAACAACCGAAACAGAATTGATTACTATGACGACGTCGAAATTGATTATTATGATTACACCCAGGTGGGTGCTTTGGGAATACCCAAAATTGCATGCGTGAGAGATTTATAGTTTTGCATGCTTCAATTTATTGAAATATGTATATATTTTTTTTGTGAATTTATACATTTGCTCCACTTATATTTATTTCAAGCTTATGTAAATTACATTGAATATTGACTTTCAAGTAGTATTTCAAATGCGTGATATTTTGAACAAAGTAGTTTTTAATTTTTAATTACTTTAGGAGTCTAATTGTCATACTTAAAAAATAAATGTAAAATAATTTTACTAAATGTATATATACTTGAATACGAAAACTTAATACTCCGAGATTTTTGTAGAAAAAATATAAAAAAACAACTTGGATTCTTTCTTGTTTTTATGTCATTGACTTTCCTCATTGCGTGTCTCTTTACATTCACGAGTTGGTAATAATTGAATTATAAATAATATCATTTTATTTTTTCAGCATTTTGCTTATAATTTATCGTCACTCTTTACATTCACAAGTTGGTAATAATTGAATTATAAATAATATCGTTTTATTTTTTCAGCATTTTGTTTATAATTTATCGTCACGTAAAATATAATATTTATTTTATATTTAGAGAATAAATAAATGAAAACTTTTGATATTTGAAAAAAATGATAGACGATATCAATGATAAGAAGGAAACTAGTGACTGAGTTAGACCTGGTACTTAGTCATTGGAGGGTTTATCCAAGAAAGAACTACAAGAACGGCTCATTCTTGTACTAAAATGTCCATTTTTTATTTTTAATTACAGGAATGACCAGCTTTTAATAAAAAAATGCGGGAGATGAGTAGTCATTTACCATTAAACCCTTAATGAAAAATACCAAAAATGCTCTACAGTACGCGTGTGGCGGCCCACACGTGTACAGGAGCATATATGACACGCGGATTCTGTTGAAAAAAAGTTATGCATATAGTATATAAATTAGATGCGTATGGTATCTAATTTTGATACGTACGAGATCTAATTTTGATATCACGTCTTGCAATTTTCTAAAAAAAATTACAAGATTTATCAAGAAACCTAGAAAACCCACGCAAAAAAACAGAAAACTCACGCGACAAAGACTAGAAAAATCTCAGATTCAATAAATAATTAGAAAAAAAACCTTAGATCCAATAACGAAATACTATCTGCTCATTAGATTCTGTAAAAAAAAAAACCAATTTTAATCCTAATAACGCACTAATAATTAATTTTATAATTTTTTTCTAAAAACGCAAAGAAGAATAGGGAGGGAGGGAGGTCGCCGGCCAACAACACGCAGCAAGAAAAATAGAGACAGAAATGTAACGAGCAAGAGGCGGCGAGCATGAAGTGGAGGAAACTTTTTGGGAAAGACATGACTGTTGTTCAAAACCCTAGAGGCCAAAACTATGTGAGGAAGACAATGGCGGAAAGTAAAACTTTTTCAAGGCCAATGCCACGTGTCAAAAAAGATCATATATGCAATATTAAAAAAATGGACATTTATGTAGAATTGCCCTCCAAAAATGGTGAATCTTGTCATTATCCCTTTATCTAACTTGTTAATTTTAAGGCTGGTGGGACTTAGTTTGACGGAAGCCCAAATACTCACCATAACAAAAAAAAATGGTCAAATTGCATGACTTTAACAATTGAATATTGTGATCAGGTTTCTTTCGTATTCTGATGAACAAGAGAGTGGTATGTTTGACCTGGTTTTCCATTTAAAAATGGCGGACCATATATGGCTTAAAAAAGTAAGCATACTTTTTCATTAAGTGTCAAATATAATTGATATTGACTGTTGATATCTAAGCTCAACAATCTTAAACATTACCTCATATTGAAAAGTCCAACAATAGATGATATGCATCCTGGATATTTATCGATGAACATGAAATGATTAATAATTAGTTACAAATCATAATTAAATAAAAAAGTGAATAATAATATACTATGAATGACACATTATAATTATTTTGACGGGCTAGTAGACCAGACCCTTCAATCCAGGCTGACAGCTTGTCGTAAGGTTGAACTTGTGAATCAAGCTTGGATCTTCATATTTCAGACTAAGAGGGACTATAAAAATGATTAACTTTCCTGCTCAAACTGTAAAATAACTTTTTTTTATGAAAATGACCAGCATAGTGTAAATATTTTATTTATATGTGTAAATTTTATAAGTGAATTATTTATTTTGATCATCTTAGACCATTTTTGTAAAATAAAAAATGATAATTTTTACCATTTTGTAGAAAATATGATTTTGTTTGTCATTTTCTGTTAGATTAACCACATTAGGTGGTCGATAGTCTGTTGGAATGGGTTACGGCAATGGGACAGGCCGGGTTAGGCCGGTCCTCGTCTTGGCGACCCTGGAATCCGTGTAAGGCCCATTACGTTGACAAGCAAATCTAGGCTGGCTTGTTTAGGATATGTGGATTGCGCATGAACTGCAATTTTTTGGCGGTATTATGCTCATAAAGTCATAATAGAACCGAAGTGCTTAATTCTATAATTTCAAAGGTCGTCTATAATTCCTCTATCTCTTTTGTTTGGAAATAATGCAATTCACGATTTTGTACTTAGGAAATATAACTCTGTTAGTGGAATAGTTACTTGTATTGATAATACTCTTAGATATCATTTTTACTACAGTTGTAATGTATAGAATTCCGAGAGTATTAAAGATCATATAAGAAAGTTGTGGTTTTCTCAACTAAGATGGTATTTTGTGTTGTTTCTTGAGTAGAAGTCTTTCCTGTTATTTTCCTATAGGCGACTGGGTACCTCCCATGTATTCTATATCATTTTTTATTTTGAATTTATTTTCTAATTATAAAAAAATCATATTCCTTTGATCGCCTTTCTCAATCTTCACGGTATAAGGGTCGAAATTTCATGTAATCGAACTCATTTGAAATTTAGAAATCACAATAAATAATCCAATTTTAAGTTGAGTTTAGTTAAGAAAGCAAATATAATACCAATTAAAGAGAACATTTTACGTTAACGTTAACAATAACATATTGGGTGAGAAAAACAGATGGAGAACAATAAGTTTGTATCTCCACTTCGCTCTATATCTTCTTCTCCTCACAACATCTTATTGTTAATAATGATATAGAATTGTTGAAATAAGACTAACAGTGTTTTGACTTCCAAACAAGTAATGGGCGTTTGGTATAAAGCATATTTTACCTTACAAGGTAAATGTTGATGTGAAAAATATGACAGCATCGACTGTCGAGAGGACCATCATGCGTCGCTCAGTGATTCGTCCAAAGAGTCTGCAAAATTCAAGAATGATCACGAAAAGTAGTAGACAGGGCACTAGGGTGGTGCCCCATCTAATGCACTCCGACGATCAAGTCAGTAGAGTGTTTAGAGAAAAGTAGTAGTATGGATAATTGCTTACCATTATCAGATATTTATAATGATTTTCTTTGTCAGTCAAACGTCTCGGTTCAATGTATCTTCTCCATTGATCTGATAAGGAAAGAAGATATTTATGGAGAATATTCTCTGATCATTTTGGTTATCATCTTATCTTTTTTAACAACCATTGAGATTGCGCGATAGATTTGATGTGTGCCTATCATCTCATTGTATGACTGATTATTATATCTTATATGATAGGAAAATGATATCAGCTATCTCGAGTAGCAACGATCCTATGTATGAGATTACCTCATCATCCGTGTGAGCTCAGTAATATAAGTATAGGTGGGGTCGTGTCCATCGATCTGGTCGTGGAGGGTGCCTTGATCATCATGGTGACTTCGGTCACGGAGGAGTCTTCGATTTGGACTTAATGTGGACCATACCCGAGAAAAGGGAGTATTGGGTCTTGTTCGAAAATATTATTAAGTCGACTTTAGCCCGAGTATTTTTTCTCCGCTATAGTTTGCCATCACTTCTTGAGTCTGGAGCATAGTGATAGAGTCGGGAAGTATGTTGTGGTAGGAGCCATGAGCTTTTACCCAAGACTCTGCGTTTGAATTTAATCGAGTGTTAAACATATGTTGGCGTCGAAATCATCAAACAATATAGTTGTACAAATATCTAAGTATTTGTTGCTGGTTCATGATGGCGTCTCAGAGCATATTGTGATTGAGACGGGCTTTCTTCTCATTTGTCAATTGACTCTTGGTAAAAATGTCATCATCTTGATTAATGTTGGACTTCTTCATGTAATTATGTCTGTGATCGTGTTGGGACCTGAAGCTATGTGGTTCAGGTTTATGTGAGTTGCTCTGAGTAATTATTGGGACCGAGTCCCTATGATTTTCATCTGGCAGTCATGCGACTCGAGTTGGATTGATGTTCATAACGATAAAACTCTTACACCTTCGCGTGAACGCATCGTGAGGACTTTGTATTAGGATTAAATTCTTTTGATCTGATGTAGGCGATAAGACGACCAGTCCGTGGGGATTGCTTTACTATGAGGTCGACTTGACACTGTGACGTTATTGGGTCTTCTTAAGGATATGATTTTTATCAAATTCTTACGTTGCATTCTCGTGTTGATCCATGCTTGACCATATATACAATACATTACTGTGACATCTCATGGCGGATGATGGAGTTATTACGCTCAATGGCGTGCTTTCCGAGGGTTCTTCTTGCCATCTAGAGTTACATTTTCAGAAATTAAGTCGTGGCTGAGAAACAGAAGTTTTGATACTTTGGCATTGACACTTTCTCGTAACTCAATGTCTGAGTTTATTGGTCTGTCCAAGTCACATAGTGATTTGACTGTCTAAGTCGTCTGTTGTTTTGTCTAAAATTTATAGTGATTTTGTAACGTTTGGCACAGCGAGTGTCTTTGAGCTAGCCTTAAAGAATATCGAGCGATTTTTCTCTTAGAGAACAAATGACTTTTGAGTATTTATGGAGTGATGCCCCCATCATCATGCCTGATTTTGACAATATTCTTGAGTTATTGAAGGTTCTTAGCTTCTATGCCCGTAGAAGACCGATCAAATATATCCCATCGAGCGGTGGGTTTGTATTTGGTATTGTTGACATTCTTCATTTGAAATGAATTATTTGTTCTTGTGAGCTTGTCGTTCATCTCTCTGTGCTTATGTGTTTGCTCATGCGATTCATCAATGTTTTCACTTTCTAGCAGAAGGTTTTGAAGCCCTATTTGTATCGTTTGCTCAAATCGTGTTTGACGAGTCATTGGTGGTAAGGCCCTTTGGAGTCATCTTCGGTAGAGTAGCAAAATCCTTTATGATTTTTGAGATCTTGGCTAATCTCGATACCATAGTCATCAGTGTGATTTGGGTGTCAGTTTCATAATTGTGATTTCTGGGTACCATAGTTATCTTGGTAACTTCGGATACCTTAATTATCTATGTGACGTTGAGTATATAGTCATTTAGGTGACTTAGGGTGTTTAGTCATATGTGTGACTAGGGTTACTTAGCCACATGTGTGACTTGGAGTCCCATAGTCATCTAGGTGACGTTGGGTGTAATAATCATCTGTGTGCCTTTAGATCCAATATAGTCATCTAGGTGATTTAGAGTATCATAGTCATTGTGTGACTTCAAGTGTATAGTCATCTACGTGATCGTCATAGTCATCTGGTGACTTCAGGTACCATGAAATGTTATAGTGGTCATTTTACCTTATGTAAGATATTTTCTCATATTCGTCTTAGGTAAGTTATGAGGTCATGGTGATTGTGACCGTTATCAAAGTACTTCGTCCCTGTATTTCGTGTATATAAATGCCATGAAATATTAATGTGGTCTTTTACCCTAGGTATGGTCTTTTTCTAATCATCTTATCTCGTTAGGCCGTCGCCTTGGTTGAGCTCTTTCGTCCGATCATCTCATCTGCTAAGGTGCCACGAGATACTTTTATGGTCATTTTGCCCTATATAGGGACTTTTCTTCTAGTCATCTCTGGTGAGAATGAGGCATCGATGGTCGTGGCCTTTATCGAGGTCTTCTGTCCAAGCATCTCGTGTGCTCGGGATAGCTGCTCTACGGAGCACTCTTTGAATCCTTCTTTCAATTTTAGAACTTTGTTATGCTTTGCCCCCATCATTGTGCTTCATATTCGGCTTCATTGTTTGATGTCCTGAATGTGAAGCGCATCATCCTTTCAGTTATGGTCTTTCTCTGATGTTTTAAGTATCAGTCTGACTTTACTTCAGCATGCGTTTGCAGAGCTATCCACGCTAAGCGCCCCTTCCATCTATGGGGGTTATTTTCCTATGCTTCTATCCATCGTGTCATCTTGCGTGACATATTCTGTACGGCTCGAGTCATATTTCTCTTGGGTGGCGTCATCTCTACCACGAAGTCAGCAAGTTCTTGAGACTTGATTGTGGTCTGAGGTTCGTATCTTATGTCAAACTCTCTGAGCGCTTCCATCATCTTCCGCATGTACTCTTGGAACATTTTATAGACTAAGCGCTTTTAGGTGATTCCTGCGTTCTTAAGTCCAAGCGGCATGACTTTGTAGCAATGTCTTCCTCTTAATCACAAAGTCGTCTTCTTTGGGTCTGATGGATTCATGAGTGTCTATTTGTACCTGAAGAAGGCATCCATGATACTGAGTATCTCAGGCCCCGTTGTAGCGTCTATCAATTGACTAATTTTTTGAATAAGGAAGTGTTGGGGTTACGCCCTCAAAGCATGTGTATTGACATTTTGATATGAAATTTAAAGAGGATTACATTTTTCTTATAATTGTTCTTTTAAATTATTGTTGAATAATTTATATAAATATCTGAAAGTTCTATATTCATTAATTAGACTATGATCTTATATTAGTGAGAGAGGATTAAGATCATAGATAATGAATAAAATGGTCGGCAATATATTAAAGTACGAAATCTTTAATGAATGGTTGCTAGTACGATTCACTAAGCATTGTGAATGCGTGTGATCTAGATCTGAATAGATATCTTAGTGAGTGTATTTTATATAATAAGATTATATATGACATTACCGATGTGAATTAATATCTTTATTAACGTGTCGTTTATCATAAAAACTCGATACACATCAATTCGATGATCATATGTAGATAAGTCTGAATCCTGAGTAGTCACGAACTCCTATGCAATTATACTGGATCTTTTGATTCACTCGTTAATGTCTGTTTGTTAATCAGGCTAATGGCTTTTATTTTGGAGATTCAGTAATGTGGATGGCTAGGGAAATGATCTTACAATATTTAGAATCTAAGCTTTCCTAACGGGATTGTATATTGGTTTTCTTAAGTGCTAGTTCTGTAACTGAATGGTTATTGAGCTCAAATTTATAATAAAATTATAAATTAGCCATACATTAGTGGATCAATGGTACTGAATGATCGATAGGTAATTAGAAATGTAAAACGATAATTTTGATCAGTTCTAATTTACGAACCAATAATTGGAGGACAGAACTATATGAGAATACTATGTAAATACATTCTATAATTTTTAAAAGTGCAATTTCATATTTATAGTGGAATGATAATTGAATTAATAAATAAGATTATTTAATTAATAATTTGATTTATTAGAGATTAAGATTATAAGTATATGGTCTCCAAGTCACCTCTATACTACGATATCTAAAGTGTGAATATTTAAGGACATGAGAAAATGACTGACTTGTAAAAAAAATATTCTGGGGCAAATACATAATTATAAGAGAATTATGTGTAATTAATTAATTGAACTATTTATATATTTCAATATAATTTTCAGAAATTATATATATAACTAATTATTGATAAATATGTCAAAATATCTAACTTGTAAAATTAAATAACTAAATTATTATTAGAAAATAATTTAAATCCACTAAATCTGTTATTTGTGAAATAACAGATAAGTTAGTTGATAGAAATAATCAAATATGTTAATTTTGAATTAACTGATATCTAGATAATCATCTAATTAAAATAAATATTTAATTCATAGTAATTGTCGCGTGTCACTCACTGATAGGGTATCAAAAATTAACATGGACTACTTTGGTGCCACGCGGCACTGTGCTGGCTCACGATGGCACTGCAGTCATGCACAATTACAGTGGGCCCACTAGAATTGATAATTTTACAATCAAATATTATTTCAGTTTATCTCTAAAAATCCGATACGGCTTTATCTAGAATATATACAGATATTATTCTAATGGCCTGAGTTGTTGAAAAAAGAGGAGAATCAGTTTGTCAATCAAGAGTTGAATTGAGAACACGACTGGTTTCAGAGAGATTTTATTCTGTGATTAGACGTTAATCAAATCTCTGAAAGAATAATCATTACGTTCATTTAGGGAATCGTCTCACTAAAGTCATTCCCAGCAAATCTCTAGATATCATGTGTTGAGAACATCTAGAGACAAAAAAAATGTCTTGTCATATTCTACGTGCTCACAGATGTCATAGTGTGTTGATGATTGATTTGGAAGATCTTGGTGTGGATCTCAAAGTCTACTGATCGTTGGAACGATTTTGTGAAAACGGATGATCGATCGGCTTTCGCAAGGACATTTGATATAGATTATAAGTGGTATATGATTCCTAACATTATATGTACAATGGATCCTTACTGATTGAAAAAGTGTTTTCAATAAAAGTTTTTATTTGGTTATCGTGACGTTGCGCAAGTTTTATTTTATTAAAATATTCTATTATTATTTAAAGTTTAATTTTTTAAAAGGTCAAGCGCCTCCACGCTTCCGCCACGCACGCGCCACGACGACCATAACAGTCTTTATATATTATATGTTAAATGTTGTGTGGATTTTTTTGTATTATTCATATAATATGAGATACGTATGATGATGGATGGTTATGTTTTTTGAATGTATGAAAAATAATGGATCGTTAATTGTATAGTGATTATTGAGTTAGGGTTTGTTTAATTTTTCCTAGATCTTCTGTAAGTCGGATTGAGGCGTATGATTTTTTGTTATTTTATTTTGAATATTATTATAATTGTTCTGAACGCGAGAAGATGAGGAATGACAGAAATTTACTGTTCACGCGAAAATACTGTTCATCCACGAAAATATTGTTCATCCGCGGGAACATTGTTCACGCTGGAAATTTACTTTTCCAATGGAGATGAATAGTGACGGTGGTACTGTTCCAGCTTGAATAGTGGTTGTCCGGCGCGGCTACCGACAGTGAGACGGGTAGTGGTGGTGATGGGCGGCGATCAGAGAGTCATATCGTCAGCGACAACTGTTGTCACGTTTTAAAAAAATTTCAACAAACCATGCAACCAACTCTATCAATTAAGTGTTTCATTGAAACCCAATAGGTTGATTGAATTTGACTCAAGTTTGACCAAATAAAAAAAATTATTTATTTGACTAAGTCAAAATCAACTATATTAAAAGTGATAATTATAAAAATTATTTTAATTAAAAAATAGTTTTTCTAATTAAAAGATATTTTGTTCAAAGCTTGGAGATTTTGAAGATGCACATCAGGAGGAGAAGACAATATTTGAGAAATATGTATTCTCAAAGCCCGCTTTGTAATTTTATTTTTTTATTTCAAGGGTTGTAATTTAAAAATACCCAATAATCACTCGGTCCATTAGTATTTTATTTAATTATTAAATAAATGTTTAATTGTTATGTTTGATAATATGTCCACCGATCACATGCCATACATGAAAATCTCACACAGTTTTATTTAATCATGGATCTCATCTGTAAAAACATGATTTATTAGGATTGTCCTTATATGTTTATATGTATTGTTTTATGAAATCAATTGTATGTAAACTGTTAGGTTTTAACTAGTTAAAACTTTGTAATCACACCACACTAAAAGCTATATCTTTAGGTTAACCGACTTTAGTAAAATAGTTTTATTAAAGTTTGATGAATATAATTAATTAGTTAATCTAAGTTCACCTAATTATGACTTCGGTGCTTCAGAATGTTAAATGAACTTAGACCGATGAGAGTTGGATTAACTGATAATTACATATTCATAGGGTTATTATTTTAGCTAGCAATTAATATAGAAATAACTGATTAGTTAAATAGAAACACATTATCCTAAAATAGTGAGTGAGAGAAGGTTGACATGTCAATGTAACATATGGTCTCCATCTTTGCACTGTGAGTGCAGTGAGGGCCTCGAGATGGATTTGTTTTCATCCCCCTAAGGAACGTTTCGAGTTGTACCAATACCAATGTTGGACTTTTTAAGAAGATAGGAGGAAGTGATGTAATTTAGTTTTGACAGACCCTAAGGCGGTTTATTCTAAATGAAGTCATGAAATTTGAAATGATGGATTACACTCACAAAGTCATAATTAAGCTTTCATGTGGATAGTTGTGACTTGACCGAACAAGCGCTAACTTATTGTTCAAAGAGAAAATATGAGATATTTTAAGTTTTAATTAATAAGGATGAGAATGTCTCATAGATAGTCTGAGGTTAATCTGACCGATCCTAAGGCGACACAGTAATCGTTGGGTTATTTTATCGTAATTAGTAAATGCTAAATTTATGTGTTTATTATAATTGCATTCATGTATCATGTTTACTTTTCAAATTCTAGATTTTATCAATTATATTGAATCGTGTATATTTTAAATTTCATTTTTCAATATTATGTCTGTCATGGGCAACCTAGTTACTACTTTAATCGCTCTTGAGAAATTGAATGGCGATAATTTCGTACGTTGAAAATCAAATAAGAACTTAATGCTGATTTGTGAGAACCATAAGTTCGTTCTTACTGAGAAATGTCCTAAGAAGCCAACTGCCAACCCCCCTATGAATGTTAGGGACAAATATGATGCTTGGATCATATCAAATAACAAGGCGAAATACTACATGTTTATGAGCATGAACGATGTTCTGAGAACCAAACATGAAAGCGTGAAGACTACCTATGAGATTATGAAATCTTTACAGGCAATATTTGGCAGCGGTCCTATCAAAGTCATCATGAGACCACTAATAGCTATACGACAACTAAGATGAGGAAGGGTACTTTTGTTCGAGAACATGTTTTGAACATAATCAACATAATACATGAGATGGAAGTATATGGGGCGCGACCATTGATGAACGTACTCAAGTTAGCATCATACTAGAGTCGCTCACACCAGCTTTTTCTGCGTTCACGACCAACTATGTTATGAACAAGTTGTAATTCAACATGACCCAATTATTGAATGAACTGTAGACTTTTGAGTCACTCAACCTTCGAATGACCAAAAGGGCGAGACAAATGTTGTCAACCAAAAACCTTATTCCAATATTGTTAAGAACAAGAAAATGAATAAGGACAATAGTAAGAACAAAAGAGTAAAGAAAGCCAAGACATCGCTGAAAGTCAAGAAGAACAAGAAAGACAGCAAGCCCAAAGGAAAGTGTTTCCGCTGTGGGGTTGAAGGTCATTGGAAGAGAAACTGTAACAAGTATCTCTCTAAGTTGAAAAAGAAAGGTAAATATGATTTACTCTCTACTAAGCTTGTTTAGTGGAATATGATTTGTCATTTTGGATACTTGATTCAGGACCCACAAATCATGTATGTTCTTTTTTGCAAATGCTTGATTCGTCAATCTAGTTGGCTGATGGCGAGTCATTTTGAGAGTTGGCAGTAGTGCGATCATGTCAACTAAAGCATTAGGGACAATCCGTTTACTTTTTGGATATAATTACTTAGTTTTGAATTATGTTTATTATATTCCTGATTTTTCGAGGAATTTGTTTTTTTTTTCATTTTTTTGAGAACATTTATTCAAAGTTTCTTTCATAAATAAAAAGTTTTTTATTTCTAGGAATGGATTCGATATCTGCCATGCTAAAATTATAAACAGACTGTATATGCTTAAACTGACTGAACGTGCGTTAAATAATTCTAAATTATTTAAAGTAGTAAAACCTAAAAATAACAAACGACAAAGAGTTTCTCATGATGATAACACGTATTTTTGGCATCTTAGGTTGAGACATATTAATCGAGATAGGTTAAACACGTTAACAAAGCATTGCGCTTTGAGAGAGCTAAAAGTTAAAATTCTTCATGTTTGTGAATCCTGTATAGAGGGTAAAATGACCAAGATATTTTTCACAGGAAAGCGCCAAAGAGCCAAAAAACCACTTGAGTTAATACATAGATATTTGTGGACCGATCAATGTACAAGCTAGAGGTGGATATGCGTATTTTGTCACTTTCACTGACGACCACTTAAGATATGGTTATATTTAATGTATCGAAAGTCTACAACTTTTGGAAAGTTTAAAAACTCCAAGGCTGAAGCTGAAAAAAAATTAAGTAAATCATTGAAAACTCTTCGATTCGATTGAGGTGGTAAATACTTGGATTTAGAATTCAAGGATTATTTGCTGGAGTGTGAAATCTTATCCCAACTTACAGCACCTGGAACACCACAGTAAAATGGTGTTGCATAAAGGAGAAATCAAACCTTATTGGATATGGTTAGGTCGATGTTAAGCTACTCATCATTGTCGCTTACCTTTTAGGGATACACACTACACACAACAACTTACATTTTGAATGTAGTGCCCTCTAAGTCTGTAAGCAAGACGTCTTCCTGAAGTATGCACTTTCGTTAGTTATTCTCTAGAGACTATATGTGGGCATTTTTATAGTCACAATGATCAAAATGTGTTTGGGTCGACAAATACAACCTTTCTTGAGCATGACTATATGCAAAATTACAAACCTCGTAGCAAAGTAGTTCTCGAGGAATTAGCGACTGATGAGATCAGGCCACCTTCAATTTCTACTGATAAACAACAAACCACAGAAATCACAGGTCATGCAAAGGAAACTCCGGAGGAACGTCGTAGTGGGAGGGTTATGGGACAACTAGTTCGCTACGAACTAGAGGCACATGTCTTAGTGTCAGACACTAATAAGGACTATCCATTATTTTATGAAGAAGCAATGGATAATCCTGAAAAGGATAAATGACAAGATACCGTGAACAAGGAAATTGAATCTATGTATTCTAGTTCTGTTTGGGAACTTGTAGATCCACCTAAAGATGTCAGGCACATTGGATGTAAATAGATCTTCAATAAGAAAATGGTGCAAATGAGAAAGTAGAGGTTTTTAAGGCACGGTTAGTAGTCAAGGGCTATACACAAAGGGAATGAGTCGATTATGAACAGACATTCTCCCTTGTGGCCGTGCGAAAATCCATTCACATCATTTTGTTCATAGCCGCTAGTTTTGACTATAAGATATGGCAAATGGACGTCAATACAGCTTTTCTGAATGACTCTATTGAAAAAAGCATTTATATAATGCAACCAGAAGGGTTCGTACAAAAGGTGCAAGATCAGAAAGTAGCGAGTTGCTTAAAGTCCATTTATGGATTAAAGCAAGCATCTATATCTTGGAATCTTACCTTTGATGAGATTATAAAATCTTATGGCTTCGAGCAAAATGTTGACGAAGCCTGTGTTTATAAGTACACCAAAGATAAGATAATGATTTTCTTAGTTTTTTATGTTGATGATATTCTACTCATTGAGAATGATGTAAAAACTTTGTCAAAAGTAAAGGAGTGATTAGCTGAGAGATTTCAAATGAAGGATTTGGGAGAAACGAACGATGTTCCAGGCATCCAAATCCTAAGGGATAGAAAGAACAAGTTCTTGGCACTTTTTCAGGCATCTTATATTGATAAGGTGCTGGAAAGATTCTCTATGGAGAATTCCAAGAAAGGTCAACAACTGACCATACATGAAATTGTCCTCTCCAAGAAATTTTATGTCATAAGACACCTCAAAAGAAAGAAGATATGAGAAAGGTTCATTATGTTTCAGCAGTTGGAAGTCTCATGTATGCCATATTATCTACGAGACTGAACATCTGTTATGTAGTGGGAATTGTCAGTCGTTATCAATCGAATCCAAGTTTGGAACACTGGATTGTAGAAAAACACATTCTCAAGTATCTTAGGAGAACGAGAAACTATATACTTGTTTATTCAAGTGGAGACCTGAACTTCATTGGATATATTGATTCTTATTTTCAATCATACAGAGACAGTCAAAAGTTGACGTCTGGATCAGTATTCACCCTAGGTGGAAGAGCTGTTGTCTGGAGAAGTATTAAATAATCCAGCATTGCAGATTCCACTATGGAAGCCGAATATATAGTAGCTTGTGAAGCTGCGAAAGAGGTGGTATGGCTCACAAAGTTCTATTCTGATATGGAAGTAGTTCCAGATATGGACAAATCACTGATCATGAACTATGATAACAGTTGGACATTAGCAAATTCCAAGGGGCCGAGGAGTCAGAAGAGGGGTAAGCATATATAGAGGAAATATAATCTTCAAAGAGAGACCGTGCATTGATGGGGTGTGACTGTTATAAAGATAGTATAGACAGAACCTGGTTGATTCTTTTACAAATGCACTTTCTGCGAAGTCATTTGAGGGTCACGTGCATAACATGTGATTAAGATAGACGCCACATTTGCTTTAAGGTAAGTGGGAGATTGTTGGGGGTTATGCCCTCAAAGCACGTGTATTGACATTTTGATATGAAATTTAAAGAGGATTACATTTTTTTTATAACTGTTCTTTTAAATTATTGTTGAATAATTTATATAAATATGTCAAAATTCTATATTCATTAATGAGGCTATGCTCTTGTATTAGTACGAGAGAATTAAGATCATAGATAATGAATAAAATTGTTAGCAACATATTAAAGTATGAAATCTTTAATGAATGGTTACTAATACGGTTCACTATGCATTATGAATGCGTGTGATCTAGATCCGGATTATTGACGTGGATAGATATCTTAGTGAATGTACTTTATATAATAAGATTATGCGCGACACGCCCGATGTGAATTAATATCTTTATTAACGTGTCGTTTATCATAAATACATAATATACATCAATTCGATAATCATATGTAGATAAGTCTGAATCTTGAGTAGTCAGGAACTCCTATGCATGTCTACTAAGTCTTTTGATTCACTCGTTAAGGTCTCTTTGCTAATCATGCTAATGACTTTTATTTTGAAGATTCAGTGATGTGGATGTCTAGGGACATGATTTTACGAGATTTGAAATCTAAGCTTTCCTAACGGATCGTGTATTGGTTCTCTTAAGTGTTAATTCTGGAACTGAATGGTTATTGAACTCAAATTTATAATAAGGATTATAAATTAGCCATTTACTGGTGGATTAATGGTACTTAAGGATCAAGAGCTAATTAGAAGGGTAAAGTGATAATTTTGACTAGTTCTAATTTACGAACTAATAATTAGTGGACAGAACTACATGAAATGATTATGTCAGTGAACTATATGAGAATACTCTATAAATATATTTTATAATATATAAAAGTGCAATTTCATATTTATAGTTGAGTAATAGTGAAATAAATAATATTATTTAATCAAAGAATTTAATTAATGGTCTGGTTTACTAAAGCTTAGAATTATAGGCTTATAGTCCCCAAGTCACCTCTACACTACGTTGTCTAGGGTGTGAATATTTCAAGACATAAGAAAATGACTGACTTACAAAATAAATTTTTATTATGGGTTAGGTACATAATTATGAGATAGTTACGTGTGATTAATTAATTAAAAATTTATTAATTGAATTATTTATATATATTTAAATGTATTTTTTAGAAATTATATTATTGATTTTTTTAATTATCGATAAGTGCGACAAAATATATAATTTCTGAAATTAGATAATTAAATTATTATTAGATTATAATTTAAATCAACTAAATATATTATTTGATAAATAACAGATAAGCTAGTTGATAGGGCTAATCAGAATGGTCGTCGCAACGCGTGCATGGCGGAAAGTGTGGAAGCGGGCCTTTTAAAAAATTAAACTTTTAATAAAAATTGATTCTTTTAATAAAATAAAACTTGCGCAACACCACGATAACCAAATAAAAACTTCTATTGAAAACTCTTTTTCAATCAGTTGGTATCCATTATATATTTATAAATTAAATCTACAATATACAAGATTAAGAATCATATACCTCTTGTAGTCTATATCAAGTATTTTTGTAAAAGTCGATTGATCCACCGTTCCCATAAAATCATTCCAACGATCAGTAGACTCTGAGATCCACACCAAGATCTTACTAGTCAATCCTCAACGCACTAGGATGTGTGTGGGCCTGTAAAATATTACAAGACATTTTTTTTTGTCTCTAATGTTCTCAACACATGAGATCTAGAAATTTACTGAAAAGAACTTTAGTGAATCGATTCTCTAAAATAATGTGATGATTATTATTTTAGAGATTTGATTAACGTTTAATCACAAAAGAAAATCTTTCTAACACCGATCGTGTTCTCAATTTAACTCTTGATTGACGAACTAATTATCTGATCAACTGATTATCTCATCTTCTTTCAACAACCTAGGTCATTAGAATAATATCTGTATATAATCTAGATAATGGCGTATCAGATCTTTAGGGATAAACTGAAATGATATTTAATTATAAAATTACCAATTGCAGTGAGACCCACTGTAATTGTACCGTAGTTAGTTAATTCAGGGACAAAAAAAATATGAAGTATTATTCGGCATGTAGAATTCAGAAATTTAACGGTCAAACATTCGGCTAAAATTCGGTCAATAATACGTGATACGTAAAAATTCAGATACGGGTTTTCAACGAGTATCATACGTTTTCTTTTCAAAAATTCGGTACTAAAATACGGCTTTAAAATTTATAAATAAATATTAATATGACAATATATTATGAATATGACAAAAATATCATTCTACAAATTTCTTAAACATTTTCATAAACCAAAATATATTGATCAATTAATAGTATTCTATTCATACAAAATATAGTCATTAATCCAAAATATTCAATCCATAAAAACTAATTGAATTAATAAAAACTATCAAATAATGGGATCGCCAGGTGGTAAAGTTTCATCAAAATAAGATTCGTTTGGAGTACGAAATAGCTCAGATCAGTTGCACAAGCTCATGTCATCTAAAGCAAATGGTTTTTCTTCAAAAAAACATTCTGGTTCTTCTTCAAATCCTTCTTCAGCAAATGCATTGATCTTAGAAAGATCAATAGTCGTCATATCCAGCACTTCATGATCCTTATACATTGTCATCATCAAAGAGTTCATTCTCACGTACACCAAATCATCCAACATTATCGGTGCCAATCTATTTCTCTTTTTCGTTTAGGCTGCTTCTCATGCACTCCAATTTCTTTCACAAGCTGATGAGTTACACGGTTGACTCAAAATTCTAATTGCAATCTTTTGCAGTACAGGGAATATTGAACCATTAAACTGCCACCAAATACCTATAAATACAACTATTTACATTAGGAATGAAATCAACATAAAACATATGAAAATCTAATTCAAAACGAAGAAACACTTACGAGGATGACTGGTGTTTATCATAGCAGTGACTGTACAATTGAACAAGGGCGGAAACTTTAAACGATATTTAACTAGTTCAGTTACCAACTGATCTCTTTCATCTAAAGAACCCAACTGTTGAACAAGATATTCAACCCCTTATCTAATATCAATGTTGTCTTCTTTGTACTTCTCACTAACCGTATAAGCTGGATTAAGAAGTGCAGCAGTAGCATGTGTCTTATGGAGAATGTTCTTCTCTCTTCTCTGCTAAAATATTTTCATCATAAGAGAATAAGGAGAATGATCTTTTACACAATATGATCTTTTACATGATAGTACAACCTGTACTAGTCCATGATTGTTTTACACATGCAACATAAGTCTCAACATCTGTTCTTATCTCATGTACTGACTTAGTACGAAGCGTTGAATAACGAGGTACAGTATAACCACAACCAAAATCACCTAAAGCTTTACTCATGTCAAGAAATGACTTGGACTAAATAATATTAAATGCTATGTTGTTCATGATGAAAAACTAATTTTTTTTTCAACATTGCTCATCTCTTTCTTAGTAGAGAATTATGGAATTGTGGTTTGAGTCTGATTAGATAGACCTAAAGAGCAAGCGTTTGATCCTTCATTACTTTCATTAACCGAATCATTTTTTCTTTTCTTACTAGAACTAGAACTTGAATCTCTAATTAAAAAATACGCTTCAGCTTGAACGTCCTCCGATACTTTACTACATATATCAATATCACGACCACTAATTCGAGATAAATAAGACTTTACTCTAGAAATCCCTCTAGCAAAATCTCTCTCATAAAATTTGCACTTGAAACGATTATTTGTCTGTTCAGCGTAATCCCAAAACTTATCTTTTTTCCTCACCATGATAATCAAAATTCAGAAAATCTAAAATAGAATCAATAAAACCTATAAACAGGATAGAATTTGAATTGACAGAAACTCTGAGAAGTCCAACTCCAACCAGAACAAAATTAATCAAGTCCAATTCAGTTTAATTTTCTACAATCCAATTCAATTCAGAGAAGTCACGAGAAGTGCAAAATTTTCTACAATCAACCAGAACAAAATTTACCTATCAACCAGAACAAAATTCAATTCAGAACAAAATTTTCTACGATCAACCAGAACAAAGTTTACCTATCATCTTCATATTCAGTTCAGATAGTTTAGACCATTCCTAAAGTTTCTTCATCAGCATGAGATTAATTGATTCCAAGTTGGAACCAACCAGTACAGAAACTCCTAAAACTGATGAGAAAATCAAAATAGTCAAAACTCGTACATGATAGTTTCTTTTGAATTTGAAGTGAAGAAGACCAGAGAATTAAACCTCAAATCAAACATAAAATCAAAAACCAAAAATTTGAAGTGAAGGAGACCACATAATTAAACCTGAAAATCAATGAAACCCTAGTTCCTTTATCTTTAAATGAGACTGACATAGAAGCTAATCAGTGAGAATCTTCGAGCCATAGGTCGTCTGAGAGGGAGAAGCTCCGTCGAAGTCCAGCCTTGGATGCAAGAAGCAGGAGTGCAGGAGCAGCGCCGAGCAGGACGTTTCGTGAAGAATGAAAAAATTGGGGATTTTGACCATTTTAGTATATGCATTTAATACGCTTTCCGTATTAAACGCGTATTATATGGTGGAATCCAAAAAATGCGTATTATTCCGTATCTTTCAGTAAAAAATGGAAAACGCCAAAAATACGCGTATTAACTAACTAGAAATTGTACACAACTGCAGTGCCACATGGCAGCGCAGTGTGCTATGAGCAAGCGCAGTGCCTCACGGCACCGTTGTAGTGCCATGCGGCACTACAATGTGGCACACACACTACTGTAGTGCGACGTGGCACCACAGTAATTCATGTCAATTTCTGATACCCTATTAGTGATTAGGGGTGTAATCAATGCGGTTTAGAGAAATTTAATGAACCGAGCCTGCCGTAAAATATGTATAACTCGAACTAAATCGTTCCGTTAAAAACAAACTAAAACCAACAAAATCGGTGAAAATATACACAGTGCGTGTAACCCCATAAAATAAGAAGACATCATAGAAGAGAATCTGCCAATCTGAGTTTGTAACGGAAGAATAAAAAACTGAGAAAAAATGGCCACTAACTAAGTATGTAAGAAATGAAAACAATAGAATCAAGCTCTAAAATTAAGGTTGAACAACATATATAACATAAAAAATCACTAAGACTACCAGATAACAAGATAACAAAAAAAAAACTAGAGATTTACTAGATAAGAAAAAAATCTGGAGATCTACAAAACAATATACAAATTTACAAAAAAAAACTACAGATTTACCAGATAGCAATATAACTAAAAAAATCTACAGATATCCTAGATCTACCACATTTCTAAACTTAATACAAAAACATCTAGATTTACTAGGCCCACCACATTTCTGAGTTGGTGTCAGCTAGGGCTCAAATCTGGGAGAGATGACACTAATTGAACCTTCCGTGTGGGTGTGAGATACAATGGTGATGGAGCCCAGAGGAGATGTGAGTGTTTGCCATGATATAAATCATCAATGATGGTTTTTTAAGTCGCAAGAGAAAGAAACGTACTTAGAAATGGAGTTCGTCGATGATGGAGTTCGCATCGAGAACTGTAGGGAGATGGAGTTTGTCGCTGGTGGAGTTCAGCTCGGGGGACCGAGAGAGAGAGAGAGAGAGAGAGAGAGAGAGATAGAGAGAAGAGTAGAGAGACGTGCAGGGAGAGATATCAGAAGAAGAAGATGAGAGCAGCGAGTCTAAGAGAGAGAGAGGGAGACAAATTAAGGAAGCGGTGAAAAGGTTTATAGATTAGGGTTAGAGTAGGGTTAGAGTATTGTGAAAATCTCTTTATATATTGAATATGTGGTTCGGTTCGGCTCGGTGCGATTTCTTCATAAAAATCGCAGGCCGAACCGAACTGTCTCTCTACTCTACTCGGTTCGGCTCAGTGCGATTTCTTCAGGGACCGAACTGAACTGTCTAAAACATTGAGACCGATCGAACCACATCAGTTCGATCAGTTTCGTCGGTCTCAATGACTTTTCTTACACCCCTATATAAGACTTCCACTTTTCGTTCTTCATCTTTTCATTACCGGCCAGACAGTATAGGTAATGGACCTCTCAAGTCTCGATTTTTATGGTTGTTCTCTCACGGGAGCGTTTGTGTAATCTTTGACCTCTCAGGTCTTGCTTGATGTCTCACATGAAAAGTCGTGTAATTTGTGCTCTCTTAGGTCTTGATAATTATGCATGCTCTCTCATAGGAGCACTTGTGATATCTCAGATCTTGATAATTAAGATTGCTCCCTCGAGGGAGCATCTGCATAATCCATGACCTCTCAGGTTTTGGTAATTATGCTTGCTCACTCGTGGGAGCATCTGCATAATCTATGACATCTCATGTATTTGATAATTAAGATTGCTCTCTCGCGGGAGCATTTGCGTAATATTTGATCTCTCGGGTCTTTGATAATTAAGATTGCTCTCTCGGGGGAGCATATGCGTAATCCGTGACCTCTCGAGTCTTGACAATCATATCTGCACTCTCGTGGGAGCATTTACGTTATTTGTGTCCTCTCGGGTCTTTGCCTTGCTCTCTCGTGGGAGCATTTTTCATGTTTTAACGATACTTATATATTCCTAGGCGATTTGCATCGTACTTTAGTTTTCTAGTTTATTAGCCCTGATTAAGCGGGCCCAAACGATTTATAGACCTCATGTTGAGGCGCCGTAATAATATAATTCAGAGATTTTTGGACTTTTTATTATGTCCTAGGATCTCGTTGCTTGTAATAGTCTCATGCTTAATATCATACTGAATTAAAGTGATTTAAAAATATTCTTGAAAAAAATAGTAAATTTGAGCACAAAAAACAATAACGTACCCAAAAAATTAATAGAGATAATCGATGTAACTCTTGATTTTGAGAGAATAAAAATCTAAAATAATGCAGATCTGAGCTTTGTGATATGCGTCCGAATCTTGAAACTTGTTACTGTCCAAGATGCTAAATAATATTTATTGTATTATTTTTCTCAAAATTTTAATGGAGATCCTCGATGTGATCCTTGGTTTTTAGGGAATAAATTTTTGAAATAATCCTAAATAGAGCTGTGTAGTCGTGTCCCGATCTTGAAGCCTGCTCATGCCCAAAATATTAAATAATATTGATGCAAACAATTGCAGTTTTCTCCTGACATTAAGAGCACATCAAATAGTGTAACTTAATTAAGGATACTTTGCAATTTAATCACATTAAGTAAAAATAAATAATACACAAAAATTTAAATTAATAATAATAATTGTGTGTAAATAAATCCCCCTTAAATATTATAATGGTATTGTGCATCTGCTCCACCATAATTATTTGTCTCTAACGAAAACTTGTTGGACTCAAATCTGTAAAATGGGTCGTGATGAGCACTGGGCTAGGAGCTGATCTTCATGAGGAGGTGAGGCTTATGGATAAGGCCCTAGACATGCGGGTCGCACCCGGAGTGGTTCGCAGGTCGCGCCCGGCCTCTAGACCCACCATATGAACTCTCTTAGGCTCTTTACATGGGCGTTGGTTGGGTTTCTTTGGGCTGGCTGAGTTTGTTGGGCCTATGAGCAAGGCCTTGGACTTGCAGGTTGTACGCTGGGTGATGCACGGGTTAAGATGGATAGGCTCCTATTGTGGGTCGCTGGAAAATGACCGGGTAGGTTAACCTGAAAACTGGACACGGATTGAGAACCCAATCTGGAATATGAATCATAAAAGAAAATATCGAGTAAACCAATCACAACAATACCAGTTGCAGTACCTATTATCCAAAGAGGAATCCTTCCAGTAATATCGGCCATTTGTCCCACTTCCCTCCACATTTTATCAAGTGGTCATGCTAGAGACATAAACACTCATAGATAATTATGAGAGATTACCACCGCCGATGGTGCGTGGGGGCGCGTGCATCCGTTCCCGATGAACTTTCACGACCGGAAAAAGCTTCTAATGGCTAGA
Organism: Datisca glomerata; assembly: GCA_003255025.1. Classification (NCBI taxonomy): domain Eukaryota; kingdom Viridiplantae; phylum Streptophyta; class Magnoliopsida; order Cucurbitales; family Datiscaceae; genus Datisca; species Datisca glomerata. The sequence goes on from QANY01001639.1 coordinate 886,228, forward strand.
AATTTTTGTCTGAGCATTTTTATAGGCATTTTGGAGTCTTAAAATACCTCATTTGATGTAGATATGAGCTTCCATTTTTTAGAATTAGAGGGGTTGTTCGTGGCTTGGAAAAGGCCCGACGACGTCGTGAGTGAGTGGTTCGGCGACATAAGATGAAGGTGACCCGGAAGAAGCCGTGAGCTGGTTGTTACTGGTCGCGCTTTCACGGCTGCTCGTGGCTCGTTGGCTTCTGCAATGGTGGATTTTGTGGCTGTTCTATTTTTTTTAATGTTGATCTAAGACCACTTCAACAAAAATGAACGTGACTCGCAAGAGAAGATTTTCACGTCGATCTAAACATGGATCGTTTTGTCATTCTTTTTTATCAGAAACATGGATCGTTTCATCGCTGCGGTAATGATCATGGCGATGGATTATCTTTGTAGGATCGATTTTTGAAAAAATTGGACATCTACATTCCCACAAAAGTCGTCAAATTGTTGATGCGAAAATATGTCAGCATTGACTGTCAAGGGGACCGTCACGCGTCGCTTGGTGATTTGTCCAAAGGTATGGAAAATCAAGAACGATCGTAAAAAGAAGTAGGCAGGGCACCAGGGTGGTGCCCCACCTAATGCATCTCTGACGGTCAATTCAGTAGAGTGTTTAGAGAAAAGTAACAGTATAGAGAATTGTTTACCATTAAATGAGGATCGTCATATATTTATAATGATTTTCTTTATCAGTCAAACGTCCCGGGTCAATGTATCTTCCCCTTGATTTGATAAGAAATGAAGATATTTATGGACAATATTCTGTTCGTGATATTTTGGTTATCATCTCATCCTCTTTAACAACCATTGAAATTGTGTGATAGATTTGATGTGTGCTCATCATTTTCTTGTATGACTGATTATTATATCTTATGTGACAAGAAAATGATATCAGCTATCTCGAGTAGCCACGATCCGAAGTATGAAATTATCTCGTCATTCGTGCGACTTCGGTAGTGTAAGTATAAGTATAAGTGAGATCGTGTCCATCGATCTGGTCATGAGGGGTGCCCCGATCATCATGGTGACTTCAATCATGGATGAGTCCTAAGTTTGGACTTAATGTGGGTCACACCCGAGAAATGATAGTATTGAGTCTTGTTCGAAAATATTATTGAGTGCGCTTTTGCCCGAGTGTTTTTTCTCCCCTACAGTAGACACATCCCATTTGGTCCTCTTCTAATTTTGTGCCCTGACAAAATTTATTTTCTCAACGACAACCAAATAAATTTCTTTAACAGTAGCCATCGAAAGCTTACAGAACAATAATCATATAACTTCAGAAGAAGAATAATAAATTAAAGATAGAGGGTGTTGAAGAAGATGAAATTAAAGAGATGAGAGAGAGAGCTTCTAAATGATCATGGGCGAGAATAATTTTCTAGATAAAGAGACTTACCAACGAGCAAGCCATCTCCTCGGAATATGGAAGTTCCTGGCTTCGATACCCTGACTTTGTGAACTTGCTTTAGTTCTAACACCTCTGTTGTTTGGATATTCTTATTCTACTGTTAAACATGAAATGAAGATTAGGTCTTTTTCTTATGTGGATGGGGTGGGTCGGATTGTGTGGGTCATGGGTGATTTCGTTCAGGTGGAGATTTTAATCTTTTTTATTGGGGATTTTAATCTTTTAATTTTAAAATATATTAAAGTTATAATTAACAAATGAGAAAAGGAGAAAAGAAGGTTAATTTAATATTTGTTTATTCAGATATAATTTCTGTTAATTAATAAATTAATGAAGATTAGAGGTTTGAATAAATTTTCTCAATAAATTAAGTAATAAGCTTTCTCTTGAAACAAATAATCACCAAATATATTTTGATTTAAGGGCAACATAGAAATGAATGATTATATTTATAATTTTCATGTACACATTCCATCAAACAACACAAAGTAATTTAACATTCTCACTATTAAATCATGACATTTCTAAATGCTATCAAACAGAATAATCATAATTTTTCAGATCATATATATTCTCACAATCATATTTCAACAATCTTATTTTGAAAATCATTTACTCGTGATCTTATACCAAACGACCCTTAAGAGATTATTTTCAGGATTTCATTATTTTGTTAGGAAAGGATTTCATTATATTGAATTTGTTCCTAGTTGTATTTTTGGGATAGTTTTGACATATTTTGATATTTAAATCAATTAACTACTATGTATAATACTTTGAACAAAACACTTCATATAATGAAGAGTTATTTTTTAATACTGATCATCATATCTTATTAGGACTTTTGTTTAAATATATCAGGCTATACAACATATATAAGATACATCGCTGTTTCTGTAACAAAAAATGTAACTTCCTATTTCACTATTTTTGTAACATAAAATGTAACTTCGTATTTAAATATTAAAATGATCATTTTAAGCTTTTGTTTACCTTCCAAACTGATGAGAAAAGTTGAAGAGAGATTTCTATAAACATCTATTTGTGTTAAGACCCTTTCATATTTTTAACGAAATTTAGAATTTTTATTGGAGAAAAAATTAAGTTACCCTTTTAGTTCATAATTTTGAGTTAAATTTAGTGACTGCTAGATCGGGGTCTAGCGATTTTTTTTTTGCTATCCTGGTCTGGACAATGTAAATTTGAACGACGAAGTTCTAAAACCAGGATTTAATTCACTAGACCATGATCAAGTACAAAGGCATTTTTATCTTATCACTTAACAAAAAGATCGCATTTCATTAAAAGAACTCAAAGGATCCTAAAATCGATATTTTTTGTTGTTGTGAATAAGGGTGTTCAAAACCAAACCTAACTGAACCGAAAATGGTCGGTTCTTTAGGCCCATGTGGTTCGGCTCGGTTTAAAAAATGTTTAGTTTTTGAACCGAACCGAACCGAAATCTTAAACTCATTTTATATATATATAATTTTATATCGAATCGATACAAAACTTTGATATTTTTTTTTATTTTTTAAAATAACATCATTTAAATTTTATTTATTAATTAATAACATCGAACAGAATAATCGAACCGAAACTCGTGGTTCGGCTCGATTCTCTTGACCTTAATGGTTCGGTTTGGCATATAGCCGAACTAAAATATTCGATTTCAGTTCAATTTTTAACCCACTAATCGAGCCGAACAGAACCCGTGTCCACCACTAGTTGTGAAGGGTCTTCCTCACTCAATTCCAGAAAGTGGAATTTGAAAACACATTACGCAAACTCGATTCAAAGAGTGCAAGATCAGTGAAAGAAGATTATTTTATATGATCAGAATCATTCCAATTCGATTCTTTTGACCTTCATGAATTGATTCGACATATAGTCAAACCAATATTTTCGGTTCAGTTCAATTTTAATCCACGACTAAATTGAACCCAAACCCATGTTCACCCCTAGTTGTGAACTAGTTGTGAAGAGTCTTCCTCACTCACATTTGGAAAGTGGAATTTGAAAACACAGGCAAACTCAATTCAAAGAGTACATGATCAGTGAAAGAATATTTATTTTCCGGGATCAGAGTCATCCAAACACACCCCCAAGGGCATTGTCGTCCCGTTACCGATATCGAGCTACTTCGTTCTGTATACTCTTACCGACCAACAGGTACAGATCTCTCTCTCTCCAACTCCGCGAGGTCAAGGTCGGAGTCCGCGTACCGATTGGTCATGGGGGTTCCAGCGTTCTACCGGTGGCTCGCAGACCGATACCCGCTTTCGATTGTCGATGTAGTGGAGGAAGAGCCATTTGAGGGTCCGAATGGCGTCGTTTTTCCCGTTGACGTTTCGAAGCCTAACCCTAATGGCATGGAGTTTGACAATATGTATTTGGACATGAATGGCATAGTCCACCCGTGCTTCCATCCAGAGGGGAAGGTATGGGTTCTGTCAATTTTCAACTTCTTCATTTTGGAGTTATATTGCAATTCGTTTAATATTGGTAAATTTGCGTTCATTTTGCTTAACATAGGCTGAATTTACAGTTTGCGTGGAACAAGAGAAATTTGAATTTACATCATTTTTGGGTGGGATAGTTATTTTTTCAGTAATAGTGTCGTAGAATCAGTATTGTCGTTGAAAGTATAATCTGGGTGTTTACTAGAAAACTTGAGCTGCTGTTCAAGGAAAAACTGTGCAAACGGGTTTATAAAATTGCACACGGGTGACAGTGCCGTAATTATAGATGCTCTGGTGGTGGTAAGCATTGTTTCTGAATGTAATAGTTGTCTTGTCACCGTTGGTTTCATTTTTCAACAGCAACAACACAAAGTCAGTATAGAGATCCTCGATGATGGGCTTGTGCATTTCCATTCGCATTACTATTCATAAATGCTTCTTTACTTTCACTTTCCACATATGGTATAGACACCGATCCGAGTAAGGAAGGCGAATCCTTATGGAGTGTAGCACTAGAAAAAAAGTCCTTGAAATCACTTTGATGATATAGGTTTAATTTACTTGTGCAGCCTCCGCCTGCTACATATGATGATGTGTTCAAAACAATTTTTGATTACATTGATCATCTCTTCTCACTGGTTCGGCCTAGAAAGCTTCTTTACATGGCAATCGGTATGCTCAGTCTAAGATTTGACGTTTCCGCTATTGTTTCTATGACACTGGGTTTGAGATGCTTACTAGTAAACACTGCTTCTTGCAGACGGTGTTGCGCCCAGAGCCAAAATGAATCAGCAACGTTCTAGGCGTTTTCGAGCTGCTAAAGATGCTGCAGAGGCAGTAAGATTATTTCCATATCTTTTACCGTATTTTAGGCTGCGGTTAGAGAAAGCGTCAAACTTACTTTGCCTCCAATTATGGGCGTTTTTAGGAAGCTGAAGAAGAAAGATTGAGGAAAGAATTTGAGGCTGAAGGGAAACTCCTGTCCCCCAAGGAGAAGCCTGAAACATGTGATTCAAATGTCATCACTCCAGGAACTCAATTTATGGGAGTGCTTTCAGTAGCACTTCAGTACTATATCCAATCTCGGTTAAATCACAACCCTGGGTGGCAGTCTACAAAGGTGTGAAGTCTTCACATCCTTGTCTCTTAGTCCCTTCAAGATTGGATAGTTCCTTGTCTGTGGAGTAATCCTTTCTGTATCTTCCTCCCTTTATACTTCTGGTTTTCAGGACACTATGTCTCTCTAAGTTTATTTATGGGGATGCATTGGGTGATTATTTGAAGGTTATTCTTTCTGATTCAAACGTTCCTGGTGAGGGAGAACACAAAATCATGTCATACATTCGATCACAACGTAATTTGCCCGGTTTTGATCCAAATACTCAGCATTGCCTGTATGGCCTGGTTAGTAGTTTCCATCTTAAGCTTTGTGATAGTTCTATCTTCTATCTTTTTCTTTTTCTTTTAAACAATCTCTTATCTTATTCTAATAAAAGGAAAAGCCTAATTAATATTTCCATGGTTTCTTGCAACACCCTATTTGGCGTGACAATTTATTCAACTATTTGGTTACAACTAAGTAGAATCTTTTATAATCATCATCAGGATGCAGATTTGATTATGTTGTCTTTAGCCACACACGAGATTCACTTCTCAATATTAAGAGAGGTTAGTTGCCTATGTTTTTGAGCGGTTTGTCTTTAATTGTGTTATTGCCATGAACTGATTGAGTAGCCACAATGATTGTACAGATGGTTACTCTACCTGGGCAACAAGAGAAATGTTTTGTCTGTGGTCAAATTGGTCATTTTGCTGCAGACTGTCGTAGCGGAACTGAAGTTGGAAATTCTGCAAATGAAACTCCAATTCATAAGAAGAAGTATCAGGTGTTACAATCTATACACTACTCTGAAAATTTTAAAACAATCTTTCTTTTTGTGCATCTTGTTAACTGATCTTTTGCGTACCAGTTCCTCAACATTTGGGTTTTACGAGAATATTTGCAGTACGATTTGGAGATTCCCAGCCCTCCGTTTGAGGTCAACTTTGAGAGAATAGTGGATGATTTTGTGTTTCTATGTTTCTTTGTTGGAAACGACTTTCTTCCACATATGCCAACATTGGAGATAAGAGAGGTAGTTTGCAGAATGGTTGCTTACTGATTTGAGAGATATGAAAACATGACCTTGTGAATCATATAACAAAGATGGGCTTTATGGTCATGAACCAATCAATCCCTAAATGTATCATCTTTCAAAAATTTCACTGGTACAGGGTGCCATTAACTTACTGATGCATGTTTACCGAAGAGAGTTTGCTGCTATGGGTGGTTATCTTACTGATGCGGGTGAGGTAATCATTTTTCTCAAATATTCCAATTGACTTGCTCAATTCTAAGTAGTGTCTTAAAGGTAGCATTAATTTAATTCTTTTGTTTTAGTCTGGTTTCTGGATTTTATCACAAGAATCACTGCAGCATAATAACAACAAATGATCTCACTTATCTAGGTATTGTTAGATAGAGTAGAACACTTTACCCAGTCTGTTGCTGTACATGAAGATCAAATATTCCAGAAGCGAGCTCGAATTCAGCAGGTACCGTTGCTTTTACTGTGTTTTGCTTATATGATATTGACTATTGAGAATCGAAATCATTTTCTCGTTTTTTGGAAAAGAATATTTATAGCCTGTAATGTCATCTGTTTTCAAAATGTGAGAAAACAAGTCTTGGACAATCAATTTCGAGGAACTCAGTTCCTGGAGAGTAGCTGGTTGAATCTCTATGATACTCAATTCTGACTTCTTAAAGATAGGAAACCCTTGTTATTCCGACAAGCAAAGATTGAAGAAAGTGGCATTTGTTGACAATTATGTTCCTTTCAAGCATTTTGGTCTTCTATATCGTTGGTTTCCTTGAAAAAAAATCTTTGAGAAGCAAAAGTTTGTGGAAATGTTAAAGAAAAGGGGGAAAAGGTAATATTTTTTTTACAAATATATGAATGGAAGGGAAATTGCATACCCATCCTTCCGTTGTGGTATGTGCAATCTAAAATATAAAAATATATGTATCTGGTATGAGTTTATCTGAGCTATTTGTTACTTTAATTATTCAATAGATGAAATCTTCTGATACTTGGTGATGGTATATTTTGTTGCAGGCTCAAGAGAATAACGGGGAAATGAGATCTAGAGCAAGGAGAGAATATCGTGAAGAGCCTCAGATTCCAACTGTTGACAAGGTCTATGATTTAAAATACTCGATTTCATTTTTTGTTCTACAGAAGCTGCTGTACATCTTTTTCGTAGAATACAGTCACATGGAGTGTACTCTGTAACCCGTGTCAAAAGATAGATTTAGTAGACTAGGCATTTGGTTGCAAGTCGCTCTTGAAGTATTATTTTAATTCTTAATCATCATTCTTATAATGAAATCTCTTCTCTCTTGAAGATTCACATTTCTTTTACAATCCACTTGAGGATTTGTTTATGCTCTTTCAAGAAGTAGGAAAATTGTAAGGCCTAGGTGGTTCTCATCTTTGTGATGGGTTTGGTTTACTCTATTCATGCAGTTTTCTGTTTAGTTATCAGAATCCTACTATACTGGGGTTCGGGAAGTAGGTTTACTCATTCTAAGCTCATCAGAAATCTATTAATCAACTATTATTGTGGTAAAATTTGTAAAGATAATTTTAAACGAAATTTCATTTTCTATGTTCACAGATTAAGTTAGGAGAGCCTGGATACAAAGAGAGGTATTACGCAGAGAAGTTTAATACATCAAATTCAGGCGCTATTGATGAAATTAAACAAGATGTAGTAAGTTTATCAGCACTTCGGAATTGCCATTTTGATATTATTTTTGGTGGTGGGGACAATTCTGTGTCAAAATCAGTTCATGTTTTCACTTCTTTGTTACCTTATATTGTCTTGTTTTCTTTTTTATACAAATGATAGTTTTTTTGTCTAATGTTTTCTCCCTTTCTGTGGCATGTTTTTTAATTAGCTATGTAGATTTTGCAGTATCTGTTGATTAGGGACATCCAGAGTTTCATATGAAGGAATCTCAATATTTTGGTCAACAAAAATATTAAAGTAAATATAAGATTCTCAAAAGTGTTTTCTAAAGCAGGATCTAAGTGTCTGTTTAGAATTGGACCACTGAGCTTTGAACTGGTTCTATTTTTTGTCTGAGTTAACTGTTAGTGTCATGTGGTAAAAGGAAGGGAGGGAATGCAGATTCATATATGGGTTAAAGAATGCTTGACACTTGTACTTGAGACTATATCAGGTTGTATTTAATTTAATGGCTGCACTTGTTTAAATTTCTCTGCTTTTCACCGATCAAACAAAATTTCTCTGCTTTTCCGTAAACCCTATTTTATAAATCTTTAGGTCTTCTGTTTCTTGCTGTTTAGTGGCATTTCTTATCCCCTATCCTTTATTCATTCCCTTTCTTTCTTTGTACAATTTCAGTTTCCTATGAAAAAATTCACGTAGGTTTGAAAATTTTCTAATACCCAACATCCGTGCTCGTTATGACTTATGAGTGCTCTTAACTTTTTTTTTTCCTGTAATCCTAATAATCACTGAAATAAAAATTTCTTCCCTTGCTTTGGTGAGTGAAAATCAAAAGAACTAATAGCTGATGGATTTTACTTGTGCAGGTACTCAAGTATGTGGAAGGTTTATGTTGGGTCTGCCGGTATTATTACCAAGGCGTTTGCTCCTGGCAATGGTAATTCTGTGGTAGTATTGGTGCTTTCTTTCAGCTTTTATATCTGGTTTTGTTCACGAAACTGTTTAGTTCTAAAAGGCATATTGTCAGGAGTTAATAAATTACTAAAGCTGTAAGTCTTTTACGAGCTCTTTTATATGAAAAGTGCCATACTGCAAATTAGAAGACCAAACGAAGTGGACACTTACTATATAAACTTATAGTCTTTTAGGTGGACATTGCTCTTCAGATCAGTGGTTGTTATAGCTTCTTTCACTTGTTTCTTTTTCAGGTATTATCCATATCATTATGCTCCTTTCGCATCTGATTTAAAAAATCTAGCTGATTTGGAGATAACCTTTTTCTTGGGAGAGCCATTTAAACCCTTTGATCAGCTAATGGGAACCCTCCCAGCTGCAAGGTCCTCTCTCTTCAACAAATGTGTAAATTCATTTGGATGGATGTAAGTCTGGTAGTTTTTATTTGGATTTTTTGTGGTGATTAGTATATTACATGATTGTTACAGCTCAAGTGCTCTACCAGAAAAGTACAGAATGTTGATGACTGATCCATCATCCCCTATCCTTGAATTCTATCCTTCTGGTAAGTCATTCAACTTTTGGCAAAAAGCTCATTTTTTTTTGTCTTACTTTACATACTTAAGGTTTTCTGTTTCTTTCTGGACAGAGTTTGAGATTGATATGAATGGAAAACGTTTTTCATGGCAGGTACTATTTGCCTGTGAATATAATTGTGTGTAATTTATTTTTTCAGTTTGCTTGATAAACTGATGAAAACTTCTTTTTTCGTATGGTGCTCAGGGTGTTGCCAAATTGCCATTCATTGATGAAAATAAATTACTTGCGGAAACGAGAAGACTTGAAAGCTCTTTAACGGTCTGCACTGGGGGTTGCCCTTATTCTTTTGAGTTGATATTTATGTTGAATCGTAGTAAGTTGGTTGTAATGTAGTTTTTTTTTATAAAACGTAATTATTTTGTTCTTTTTTACTTAAGTGATCTATTATTTGGTCTATTTTGGCTGTATCTGCTAGCAAAAAATTATCAATCTGAAGATGTTTTTAAAAGAACTTGATGAGCGTCTTATCTATAATTTACTACTGATGTTGTTCCTTTATAACTTTCTATTGTAAGTTACTCTTTGATGGTCTTTTTTGTTTAGTGAAATGCGAATGTCAGCCTTTTTATAACGGAAACGATCCTAAATTCTTACCAACAAATAGATTTTGTTATTCCTTTTTGACAATTAGGCAACTCTTAACTTAATATGAAGTGAGCGACTGTGGTTCAGTTTTATGATCTACTCCTTAATATTGTTGAGCAAGTTCTCCCTCCTGATGATTTTCTAATCATTGAGCTCATATAGCTGAAAAAAGTCCTAGGTTCTAGGTAAGGTCAGCATACTCTTCATGTGATTTGGATGCCAGGTATTCTCATCTGCAAATGGCATATGCAGGACGAAGAGCAGGTCCGGAATAGTGTGATGCTTGACTTGCTTTATGTTCATCGTGTTCATCCTTTGGCTCCACAGATATATGCTTACTATCAGATGTATTATCGGTTATCTCCACATGAAAGATTCTTGTGGGCAGTTGACATTAATGCTAGGTAAGCTGATCCTGAGCTTAGTATCCCTATTACAAAGAATTTTTTTAATCATTTTTTCACACATTATAACATTTTACAGCGGTGGGATGAATGGATACTTTTGGTTAAGCGAAAGAAATGGATTCAGGAATGTTGTCCCATCCCCCATCAATGGTTTGCCGGATGTTGAACATAACCAAGTCTTGTAAGTCCTTAGCCTCCAGTGGTTGTCTAAGCGAGAAGGAGCCTTTACGTTTCTCATGTTGTAGTCTTTGGATTGCAGGAATGTTTCGTATCTGAACCTAAGCCATAAACATATACCTGAACCTCCCAAGGGTGTGCGCATGCCGATGAAGGTAAATGAGATCTAGAATTGCCAATGATTTTTCACGTTTTATCGTCAAACTCTATTTTTGGGAGCTGCTCATTTTTTACCTGTATGGTATAGGTAAATGTACAGCTTATATTGTTAGCTAGGTGGTGGCATAGTTGTCAAAATCACGATCCGGATCCGATCCTACGATCCTATAATTTCAAAACGATCCAGATCGAGTATCGGGATCCAGTGGGATCGTGGTAGAATCGGACCAGGATCGTACCGATCCTACCCAAATCTTAATTTGAGCAGTTTTATTGGACCAACATCAAGAATATGCCATTTTACGGAAAAAAAATAGCCCAAGATGAAACAAAAATAAAAAAATAGCCATCCAAATTAAAAACAAAACCAAAAATCCATGCAAAAAATCGTCACTTACGAGCACAACGAGATTTTGAATTTTTATCCACAAAATCTATATAATATATACTGTATATATAAAATATACTACAAAAATTATACAAGTATGGTGCGCGTGGCACGAAAATTTCCTTCCACGGGAGCCCATTTTTTTTTAAATCGTGCAAGGGGACTATTTTTTATATTTTTATTCCTGTGGCCATTTTTATGAATTTTCTTAGAAATTGATTATTTATTAACATAACATATCTTTTTTAGTTTTATCAAATGTTGTCAAATGACTGGTTGTTGAAGTCCATTTCCTAAGCCTCCCTAAATCCAATTCAATGTAATTGAAACTCACCTCCTAGTTAATATGTTGTCATAAACCAAATTTATTATATCTTTGTAATATTCTATGGGCTTTCTCACACAAATATTTGAATTTATAAAATTTTATTTGTGTGTTTATGATATTAAGAGTAAAGTACTTTTCGTAGAAACATTTTTATGAAAATTTTTAATTTTATAATTTCAATTTTTGAGAAACTTAAGAAATTAAAATTGAATCGTCTTGGTTACTGTACTCATTAGAATGCTTGAGTGAGGAAATTATTATGAATGACTTAAAAAATTATAGTTTATGATCAAGCTTGAGTTGACTATTTTGAGACGTTATATATTTCAATCATTTATAAAGTAGAATAAAACTTATTTTCATTATTTAATTTTAGTTAGAAGTAGTTAATTTGTATTTTTAAGGATCACAGTTTTTTAATATTATAATTATTAACATTGGTAGGATCTTACGATACTCGATCCGATTTGGAAGACCCCTCCACCGATCCGAGTCAAAAATACGATCCTCACAACCTTGGGTGGTGGAATGACTTGTTTGGTGGTGGAATGACTTGTTTTTCTTGAAGAAATTTCTCGTCGTTATTTGAAATCACATCTTAGTCACTTTTTTTTTGCAGATTGTAAAACCTATAGATATTAAACCATTCCCTGCGTTATGGCATGAAGACAATGGTTCTAGGCGCCAAGGCAGAGAAAGGTGAGGATGCTTTTCTCAAGTTAGGCCTTAATGTTTCTCCTCAGTCTAACTGTCTAGATGACTGCTTGGGCTCCTTGATACTATATCGCATGTTCGAGCAGGTTTAATCTATACTTGGCCCTGGTCCCTTGGTGCAATATCTTCACAATCTTAATTCCTCTTGAAAGCCTAGAAGATCCATCCGAGGGATCTATGGTTTTAAAGTTTACCTGCTACATTTATTGTGTTTCTGTATCTGGAATCTACTCGAAGTTGTAAATTATAGATGCTTTAACTAATGTTCTGACTCCTGAGAACTGTGACACACAATGTCTCACTTTACAGGCCTCAAGTGTCTGGAGCAATTGCTGGCCCTCTATTAGGAGAGGCTGCTCATCGTCTTGTGAAGTACACTCTTAATATCAAGTCTAATGATCCATCCTCTAGATGGTTTGAGCAACCCTTTTTCCGAAATTCCCAAGGCAATAGTACATACAACAGATCAAGACCAGCTGGACCCTCAGGATATGAAAGGGGATTCAACGAAGAGTCAAACTACCATTATAAGCAGTACAATAATTTCCGTCGCACATCAGCTAGTCCAAGATATCCTGCCTCATCAAGTGGCATGCAGCAGGGTGACAGGCAAAACTTTAAAACAACTGATAAAGCACAATATCAGGAAAACTACCGGAACTTGAAGAGTGGAGTTTCTGCTTTGACAATGGAAGAAAGTATGAGATCAAGGGCACCTGCAGTTGTAATGCCAAGGTCAAGTGTAGTGATAACGCCAAGGACAACAAACTTAGGATATTCTACACATTCTCAAAACTCCATTGTGCAGAATACTGGCATTCTTCCTTCACCACCTAACAATTGGATCAATAAAAATCCAGCTGCAAATGGTGTTCATTTTAGACAACAAGAAAGTGCATCAGGTGTCAATGAAAAGCTAGTGAAACAAGTTTATCTGGCGAAGACATGTGTGTCTCTGGATGCATCAGAATCAGCAAACCAGCAGTAATTGATTTCTGTTTATAGACAATTTATTCGTCGGTATTATAGACAAGAAGCTTCATCTCCAGGCTGATGGGATGTGACTACGTGCTATTTCAATTCCGTTTTCTCTGTGAAGGTCATGGATTGTGCATATCATTTCATTGAAAGTTGAGCCTTAGAGCTGCCTGAGTTAAGGTAGGAGATGATGGGTTATGTGCATATTGTACTTTTTGGTGGCTAGTAATCGAATCAAGTTTCCTTGTTTTATTTTTCACCATTGCATGGTTTGGAAAGAAAAACTGTAAAATAACATGGTTGCAGTGGATAGGCCTTGGACAAAACAGGTGTTTCTTCTTTATTGTTACTCATTTAACATGAAGAAAGAAATTAGTGAAAAGTGTGATTGTGTTTTATTCAAACCTGCAAAGTTACTGATATAACCTTATCATTGTTCTCTCTCTCTCTCTCTCTCTCTCTCTCTCTCTCTCTCTCTCTCTCTCTCTCTCTCCCCCAAATTGAAGTATCCAATGTCAACTTTCCAGGAAGTACAATGAATCTACACTTACCGTAACTGAATACTTGAAATTTTAGAATCCACAATAGCTTTAATCTTGCATTTGTGTCCTTGGAGGAAGAACTGCGTGAAGCTTTTACTATTTTTTTTGGTATCAATGGGGAAATGAAGCAAACGAAAGAAAATATCTGAAGAGACTATATAAGAAAGCTTAATGTGAGCATATCTGTACTTGCAATGGCCAAATTTTATAAGTAACATGTAACTCTCGACTTCTGTTTATTGACATTCTTCACTGTTAAACCGCTTATTGTGATAGCCCCAACCACGTCAGAATAGGGATATCCTTGAGCACATGCTTCCGCCTGTTTACCAAATTTGGCGGTTAAATTAGTCTTTTTCCATTCAAGATCAATTAAAGATGTTGAAATCTAAAGGATTTTCCTTTTCCACCCTTTGTTTTATGGATAGACATTTATTCAATGGGCAAAATAAGAGCTTATAAGAGTTGGATATTGAAAGTGGACTCCATCATTGTTCAGAAATTTTCAAGTTTAAGATTGTTAAAAGCAAGAAACTCTTAAGCAGTCTCTAAAGAAAGGCAGACGTACATTAAAAAAATTCTAATAGCCGTTTAGTATTGAAAATTGTAGATATATTTTAGGAAATAAAATTTATTAAGTAACATCAGATGTCATAGAATAGAATTTAAGATTATCATATTTGATGATACATGTGAATCTTATACATGATTATTGAGAATGTAAAATAATTGTGTTTGATAGGCTAAATATATCATTAAGGAGGTCGTAAAAAGATTAATATCTACGGGTATTTGATTTCGTAGGAATTGAAATATCGCTTATAAGTTGAGGAATTTAGATTTCAAAAAATTTAGATGTCAAGAATTTGAAGACATCTTATTTTCTTTGAAATTAGATGCTTGGAAACAAAAAACTAAATTCCTTATAATGGGAAGAAAATATACCAACTTCTGTCATTTTGTATGCCAAAATTGGAAGAAAATGCCCCCATGAGGTAAAACTAGAGTCTAGACAAATGCATTCATCTGAGTGTTTTAGAAAGAAGATATGGCTAACAGCTAATATTTACCATGAATTGCTTCTAATGCTTGAAACATCTACAATACTTTTAAGCCATTGAACTTCAAAACCAAAAAATATGCTTACTCTTTCCAATTACTCATTCCACTTCAGAATTATCTAACATTTCACATATCAGAAGTGATCCATAGTGACACATATTACCATCATTTCTGATCCATTATTGCAAAAAGTAGCCAGACAAGAAGAGAACAAAGAAGAACAATAAAGTGCCATATATAAGCACAGCCTTTTGCCCAGAAGTCAATGTATTTCCACCAAGCCCATATTGCTGATTCTGAGCAAACCCTGCAATTTCCACACTCTTACTCACAAAGAAACTCTTGGCCGCCCCACAAGTTGGGCATCTCCAATCCTCCGGCAGCTTATCAAATGGCAATCCGGGGGGGATCGGGTATGATGGATCCCCAACTGACTCGTCGAATTTATGCCCACAAGATCTGCATTCATAAATTCCAGTATTCAAAACAGCAAATTTCTCCTCAAGCCGACGCTTATCGACAATTTCAGGCTCTTCTGGGGGTGAAGAAGAGGTGGGTGAAGGCGAATCGGATTGGTCTGAAATGGGTTTGTCCTCTTTGGAGACATCCATGGAGCTAAAGGTGAATTGGGGTCTTGTGGGTCTCTGTGAAAGAGAAATGGGAGTGATTTTGGGAATTAGAGACGGGTTTGCGAAATGGGATTTGGGTTTTGGAAGGGAAGATTGGGAGAGTGAAGAAGTGGTGGAGAGGTGAAATGAGAAGGTGGGTCTTGCAGTTGCATAAGCCATGAACTGTTGAGTATGTATTTCTACTGTCAGCACCGTGTAAAAATCTATTGAATTTTTCTGTGCAGAAACGGCAGAAATGAAGAAATGGGTTCTGAGATTGTGGCCTTGTTAGTGGTCTTTGAGAATCTGAGTGGATGAAAACTCAGAAGAATCCATGGAATGGCATATGCTGGTTTCTGAAGGGGAAAGTTGGATAAGGTGGGGAAGGGGTCAAGAAGATAGCAAGTAGATTGTAGTGTGGGCTTGACTTTGGGTTTAACTTTTGAACTCAAAAAGTCTATGCTGAGCCAGGAAAGGCCCAATTTGCCGTGATATGCATGTCTAAAGTTGGACTCTTGCCAACCTATTTGGTCTGGTGATGGTGACTGGATATAATCCCTTCACAGAATACGGAAATTTCTTCGCAAATTTTTCCTAGTAAATTTTTCCCGGCAATAGACAAAATTTATATTGTACTTTAAGTTCGATATATCATTCTCGCTGGTGAGTTCTGCAATTAACAAACTGGTGAACGAGTTTCTCGAACTAATTTTAAGATAATAGTAATACAAACTTATCAATGGAAACCACAAGCCTTGCTGGTTTGTTTTGACATAAATTTTTTTTTAAGTACTACTGGTTTGAGATATGATCTGTAAAAGAAGGCAATGGTGAATATTCGGTTGATCTTCAGAAGGTTAAACTCAGAGTCAGCCTTAAAGGAACTCTGGATCCGGCTACTCTGCCGTTAAAAAAGGAACAGCATAGGGCAATTGTGACTTTCCAGATCTGCCCAAGTGAAAATTGAGAATTGCCTCGATCGAATGGCCAGAATTTTGAGAATTGCCTCCATCGTTCTCAAAGGAAAGCGGAGTAACCCGTTCCGCCTTGAACCCTCTAGGCGGTTAGGCCGTTGACAATAGTAAGCTCTCAATAGTAACATTAACATCCTTTGGCCGTCCATCACACCCATCATGAGTCAAGTAACACCATTGACAGTAAAAAATAGTGTGAAACGTTTTATCTCAGATTCTCAACTCTGAAATTAAGTAGAATATTGCTGCAGATATATCTCTGCACTATTATTTAATAAATGACCAATTGTGCAAATGATTTTGTATATGCAACACAAAAAGAAATGCATGAATGTCATCTTGCACTTGAAATATATCAATACTGATACCATTCCAACACAAACCCTATAAGATATAGTATCACTTTTAATTTGTAGTTTAAAGGCATCACACAGCATTACCATACTCCTCTTTCCATACCGCATTTTAATAGAAGCAAGTCAAAAAAGCTCCACGGAGTGACAACCTTTCAGCATGGAGCGAGTTCTCAACTAAAGAGATAAAGGGCATAACACTATTCTATTAAAGCAGAAAAGATTGCATCTCATAAAAGATTCCAGGATCCTAATTATCCGTTCAATTTATCCGTCACAATTATAGTCTACTTCAAAGCTAAAAGGAGGATTAATTTGATGAAATTTACTCATGTTATATAAATTATAATCTCCTCTGATCTGTAATCCCAAGTAGAAAGGAAAAACTTACACCGCATTTCAGTGATACTATTGATTGCTGATAAATAATAATAGATAATAACACTAAATTTCTTTACACAGCGAATTCCCTGAACATCAAATATTTCTTTTGATCAGTATTGACCCCAATATTGTACTAATCTATTCCAAACACAAACTACTATCTGCAAATATAAAACAGAGTGAAAAAACTAATCAGTGATTCAGATACTGAATAATTAGCGACATGAGTTTTATTTTGTCAAAATAAAGGAAAGATAAAAATTGAGAAAGTAACTTCTAAACCCAGCTACGCTGTTAAACCAGTCATTATCAAAGCCCAAAGCTTTATGAATCATAAGGGAGAAGAGTTTCAATCGCTTACTGTAAATTCTCCCACTCAACGCCTTCCATCACCCTCCCATCGACCTTAACTCGTCCAATGACGTCTTAATTTGATCCTGGACCAACTCCAGCCGTTTCGAATAAACCTCCAGTTCCAAAATCTGCTGCTTCCTCCACCTTTCATCCAACACGTCCCCTCCATTCCGGAAAGGCCCACCAAAACTGAACGGCAACGGATTCAATCCCAATGCACCGAAACCTCTCGTCCCGCACGGCCCGCCCATCGCGCTATTCAACAATTCCTTAAACAACGGCGATAAGCAACTCCTCACGGTCTCCTCAATCAACCCCGATATGTTATTCACATTGCTGTTATTGTTACCGCTATTCTTATCCTTGTTCAAATTCTCGGTTGGAGGGCGTGGCGCTGTCTCGTTTGCCTGGAATCCTGATGTTGGACGCGACCGCTTCCGCGACCTCGACGTTGTTGCCGTCCTCTTCTCCCCGCTGTTCCCCATAACTTCCTCATACTTCACTTCTATGGTATTGGAAATGGGATTAGGATTAGGATCGTCGTCATCTAAAGCGTTATCATCAGCGCCAATTCGGCCGGTGTTGCTCCAAATCTTGCGAGAGATTTCGAAGGTGGCCTGGTCGTGAGGGCTTTTAAAATTGAATTCTTTGCCGGAGCTGATCTTCTCCATAACGTTACGATACTTCTTCTTTAACCTCCGGAGCTTCTCGACTAGCTGGTTTTTGTTGAAATCCAGCTGTAGCTTAGACTTGATCTGGTCGTAGAACAAAGCTGTGTCATTTTGGTGGTGTTGAGTGGTGCCTCTCTGCGTCGTATAATCGAGGAACCCTTGCAAGAGCCCGATCTCATCCTCGTCGGTCCACAGCCTCTGAAATAGCCTCCGAGACTCGTCCAACGGCTTCTTTTCCTCATGTACAATCAGCGCCTCGGCGGGGGGAGTCTGTAAACGCTGTCTTTGCAAATCGGAGGGAGAAACCGTGACAATTGCAGCGTTAGAGACGGCAGAGATCGGAGGGTCAATGTGAGGTAGTACGCGTGTGCCGTGAATTGCAACGGTAACGGAGGCAGAAGCGTCAGCAACGGCAATAGCGCCAACAGATGAAGTAGACGGTGACGCAGAATTGACGTCATCATCGACCATAACATCACCGTTCAAATCTTCTTCATCATCGTCGTCATCGTCATCGTCGTCCAAAGACTCTTCGTCGTCGTCGAGGTCTTCGTCGGGATAAATGGTATCATCTTGCTCGGAAGCCATGAGAGAGAGAGAGAGAGAGAGAGAGAGAGAGAGAGAGNAACTTTTGTTAAAGACTTTGCCCTTTGGCGACCTTTTCTTCTGCCTCTCGTTGGAACCCATTGGTCAAGTCACTATCTCTTCTTCTTTTTTTAAATATATTTTTTCTCATTTACTTATTTGTTTCGTTATACCATTTTCCAACACAAAATTAGTACATAAAGACCATAAATTAGTACACAAAGATACAAATTAGAATATTTAATTTCCAACTCAAATTGTTACATGATATAATTATGTGTAAAAATAATCATACAAATTTTTCAAATCACGCATCATGATAAATTAAAGGTTACACATATTTTTGTTTTTGGAGCTTTGAACCTAATTTCAAATCTTTTTAATAAAATTAGAGTTTTATCCAACTGTTTAATTCATCTAAAAGATCATGCATGTAATTAAGGCCAACCTCCCTAACAAACGAGGCACTAATGATTTAGTTATTACAATCTATGAATTTGAAATTTTTCAATAATTATCAAATCATTTATAATTAAGAGTCATTTTTCGTTATTGTTAACAGTAACCTGAGAGTAATAATAAAGATATAATAGGGAAAAATATATATTTTTTTAAATATTTTCTCTCTCCTAATCTATATCATTTCTCATATTACTGTTAACTGTTAACCTAAAATTTTCATAATATTCTTATGAAAATCGATTTGGAAGGCTGAGAATTAAGTAATCTGATGAACAGAATTCTGTTGCTGCATTCATTGGCCTTAAATTCATTCCTTAAATTGTCGTGAAATTTCCATCTATATATAGTAAACAGCAAATACCACAAAAGTAGGACTAATTCGGAGCCTCTTAAAAAATTGTAAGACAAAATCAAACTTCAAAGGGCTGGCTAACTAAACCAATAAGAGTTTACTCAAATGGTAGACAAAAAATCCATCTTTGGAAAAATTAAGGTTTTTGGTTAGAGATGACATGGCCACTGGTTAATTGGATTTTGTCCTCCTCATCTTCTTCCTCGTCTTCCGAAGAAGATGATGATGAAGAAATATCAGAAAACGGATATGGTATTTCGATGCAAGAAGATGATGAACAGGAAGCTAAAAACAACGGCAAAGAGTATGATGATGTGTTCGTTCCTACTGCTATAGCCATCACATGTCATCCTTCCGATGTTGTCACGGTTGCCGTACCAGGCACCAACGTCCCAAACGATATGAAACAACCATTCATGCAACGTAATGCTAGCTTGATCGGAGATGATGTAAAGAAAACGTCGAACGAGGCTCGAAAGCTCTATCAGAGGTTATGGAGCAATGAGGAGGAGCTTGAGCTCTTGCATTGCTTCCTTGATTACATTTGTGAAAGAGGGATCAATTCTCACCACCTTCACCAACAACATGCTGCTTTATTCTTTGATAAATTCAAGCACAAGTTTCAGCTTGGTTGCAACAAGAGTCAAGTGGTTGAGAAGCTACGGAGATTAAAGAGAAAATACCGATCACTCTCGAACAAAATCAATTCCGGTGTGAAGGTTAACTTCAGAGGCCTTCATGATCAAGCTATTTTTGAAATTTCTCACAAAGTTTGGAGTCGTGGAAGCCAGACTGACCTCATAGATAATGTGTCAGATGATGACGTTTCGAGATCTAACCCTATTTTTAACAATATTCAAGTGAAAAGAGAAAACACAAAGGAGACGGAGATTGCTCAGAGATTATGTAAACGGCCTTGTTTTAGGTTGAAATCGGGAGAGACGTGTAATCAAAATAATAAGTCGACAATAAATATCAATAGTTTTAGCGATCTTTCAAATTTGGTTGAAGAGATAGTGAGAGGTTGTTTGTCACCGATTTTCAAAGAGTTGTTGAGTAATGCAATCTTACCATTGTGTTTCGACGGAAAGATGATGACGAGCTATAAGAGCGGAGAAGGGGATGATGAGAAATGGAGGAAGCAACAAGTGTTGGAGATGGAGGTTTACTTGAAGAGGTTGGAGTTCATGCAAGAACATATTAGGGTTAAGTTAGAGGAGTTGAGGTCAAAGGAAGGATGATGAGTGGAGATGTTAAGAATTATTCATCATAATTTGTCATGACTTGTAGAATGTAAAATTGTAAATTGTTCTGTCATTTTAGTTCTGCAATCTATAGCTTTCACTTATATATTTTTTTAACGTTTTGCATCTTAAAAACAATAAGGAAAAATGGAAAACTTGTAAAATGAAGGTAATGTGTTGTAGGTTCTAGAATGAAAGTAGCAGTCTCAATCTCTCCATCCGATAAATGGTAAGAGGCCACCACATTGATTGTGACGCAGGCAACTGAGCCGACTAATTATCACAGAAGTGGCACTTAACTATTATCATGAAAATCAATCAGGGCAGCAGTAGACAGCCACACTGTGGTTCCCCTTCCCTATAATTTCTTTTATCTCAGCCCTCAAATTTCCAGAGAATAATACTTTTTAGGAGCAACTTTTGGTTAATGCTTAAGTGCACTTTTATTAAAAGCATTGTGTTCCAAAAGGGAAATTAGATGCTGTTCCAAGTTTACACATTGAAAGAGAATTTTATTTTAATTGAGTGTTCTAATCAAACTCAATTGATAATCTGTCATTGTGGTCGTACCTGTTTAAGAAGTAAGTGGGGGATGAGTTGATTTTTATGCAAAGTTTACAAAGAGGATGATAGAATCTGATTCTTTATGTTCTTTCCTTTCCTACTTTTAACCAATTCAACATTCCAAATGTTCCTTATCAAAGTATGAAAGCTTTTAAATTTTTTAACTCAGCAATTAGAAATCCTTCTTCATTCTCTTTGTAAGAGTATCATAGGACCAAATTACTTTATCCTCACACTTTCTGAAAATGGATCCCCTCTTTGTTTGAGATCCCAACAAGAAGGGTTAAGTCATTTTTGAAAACGGATCCCCTCTTGTTAGAGATCCCAACAAGAAGAGTTAAGTCATCCTGATCTGGGTTATTGAGCTCAAATCACAAGTCACAACAGTCCATACCTGCTCAAAAGGCGGAGAAAAAGTAAGTCTAACCTTTTTTTTTTCTTTTGCATATTTTTTATGATCTCCACTGTCCAAATGCAGCATATTCTCTCCTGTGCACAAGTGAGGATCTTAGTCCCACTTTTTGAGAGCTCTGTGCTTAATGATTTATGAAGACCATCCCCTCTATCTCAAGAACGATTCCTATTCTCAATATGAAAACCTTTGGCCAACTAATTAGCCTTAATTCTGTGGATCTGTTTTCCCACAGAAGTAGACTAACTTCTCTCCGAATCTGCCTTCTTTGGATACCAAATGAAATGGATCAGTTCCATTTCATTTCCGATTAACTTAGTAACACACCTGCAAATGTTAACTCGGTTCTATACTCATACGCGACAAAAAATATTAGATGTCTCGGCTTAAATAAGACTGGCATCCATTACCCACCACGCGTACATAGTACCGAAATCTACTATCGTATCATTAGTATCATCAGAAAATGTCCATACGTAGATATTATTATAAATAAAATAATAGTTCATCAATATTCGAGCAATTTAAGCTGGATAATATATTTATAATTGAACTAATCATAAACAGCGAATTCTAGCTTTCCTTTGGATGTATGGTTTTCAGCAAAGATGTAAGAGAAAACAATGGAATGTTGTTTGGTTATTTCAGGTTGTAAGGAAATGATGAAAAAGAATCAATACATGTGGAACTTAGCCTTAGTCTTCTCAAATACTTGTTCAGCAATAATAGCTCCAGTCCCATCAGCTTTCTTGATTTCCAAATGAGCTTTCTGATAGAACCCAGTTCCCCTTAATGCATCGGCAATGAAATCATCAAACCCAATTGCGATAGCTGCTTCAGCTTTCGCTCCGTATACCAACCTCTGGTTCCAGATGAACAGCAAGAATAAGATAGGATATATTAGATAAGTTATCATGAGAAGATTTGAAAGCAGACCTTAATCCTTGAGAGATGGATGGCACCAAAGCACATTGGACAGGGCTCACAAGAGGCATATATTTCACAGTCTGAGAGCTCTATTTGATTCAGCTTTTTACAGGCCTGCACGCGAAATTTTTGACAATGAATAGATGATCCTTAAAAATTTACTAACTGATAGTAAAGAAGAACAGGGGTGTTTGCAACATTAGAGAAACAATGTGTGTGTGTTAGGGGGGGGGGGGGNGGGGGGGGGGGATTTGATCATTGTGCAATAAGCCAAAATGTGAAATCAATGTCTAAAAGAAGATGAAATAGAATCTATCTCATCAGTCAATGGCAAACGGCACCAAAGGGTCACGATGAATGAAACTACGAAGCATCATGCAGGATATAAAAGCTAATATAAATGAATATCACGGCCAAGTATACAAAACCTCATTTCATGCATTCCTCACAATATTGTGTAACGTGATATTAAATTCGGGAGCATAAGTTCAACTACGATCTTGTGAAAGAATACAAGATGAGCTGGCACTTAGCTCTGGAAGACCATAAGTTCAAATAAGCTTTTACCGCTCATAATAGTATGTCTGATATGCAGGTCAATTAGAAAGAGATGATATGCTGCAAACAGAGTATAAATCACAAAAACCGTGGATAACTTTCAACATCTT
This sequence comes from Datisca glomerata, assembly GCA_003255025.1. Lineage (NCBI taxonomy): Eukaryota > Viridiplantae > Streptophyta > Magnoliopsida > Cucurbitales > Datiscaceae > Datisca > Datisca glomerata. The sequence goes on from QANY01001639.1 coordinate 909,383, forward strand.
GTTGTCTACAATACATGTGTCAACTTGAAAAAGCAGATGCCAGAGACAGTATAACACTATCATGCCCAATATATACTTTGAGGAATACAATCTCATGGACCAAAAGAAAATCTTAAAGGAAAATCTAATGATACAGACGTCGTATATGGAAATTTAAGTTTCTCTGTTGTAGCACAAAGGCAACTGCTGTAAGAAAAACATTAGCAAACTAACCCACAAATGTGTGTTATAATGTTAATGTTTTATTCTAACCTCTCTTACTGCGGTAACCTCAGCATGTGCTGTTGGGTCAGTGTGTCGCAAAACCATGTTGTGACAGCTTACAACAATTTCATCTTTACGAACAACAACTGCACCAAATGGGCCTCCATCTCCTGATTCAACCCCCTTGTAAGCCTCTTCAACTGCTTTCGTCAAGAATTTGTGGTCTCTATCCTGCACAGCTGGTTCAAACACCACAAGGAAAAGAGGAAAAAAATGGTAATCAGAAAAGACCATATGTTATATGCCTTGTCAACCATATAATTCCAAGTTTTCTTCTAACTATGGGACCTATCTGGTCTCAAAATGGATCGTGATAGTTCACGACTCGTGCTCAATGGCATTTTCCAGAGACTAACTGGCTCAAGTGCCAGAGAGTATATTTCAAAACTCAACAACAGAAGAGATGGGAAGCAACAGAGAGATGTGGGGTTTGGTTTGAATCAGATAACAACAAGATTTACCTTCTTGATGACCAGCAAAAGCAGATGCCACAGAAATGGTTCCATCTTTGGCTTCTAAAACTGAACAGAACGAAAGGAACAATAAGAAGATGAAGATGAAGAGAAGAAATTGATTATATTAATAAATAAGAGAAGCAATTCATTATATTAATAAATACTTTTACCGCTCCCTGCAAATATAAGAGGAAAAGAATCTTTTTTGCATGATCGGTACTCCTCACTCCTTAGGAAGCTCAAATCAATGTCAGCTTTGCTTCTAAAGAGCTAGAAGTACGAATAAATTTTACCAAACTAAGCCTTATGAACTCGATTTGGCGAAACTCTAAATTGCTGACCCGAAAACAGAAAAACAAAAAACGAATATAGCCTGCAAATTGAACCAGACCCAGAAATTGATTCGAAGAAAAAGAAGAAATCAACGCAGACCCATCACAGAATTGCGAGATATAATCCCAAAGAACTTAGAAGAACTTGCATGCAACTACAATACCAGTCAAACCTTCACAAAGATAAACTAATAGATTCACAATTTCTTGACGATCACAATTGATCCATTTGGGTACTTTATAAAACAGAAATATTACCGATATCCCATATAAAATAAAAAAACTCAATATAAAAGCAAGAAGAAACACAAGCAAAAAGAAGTTGAATCACAAAAAGGATTATACCTTTAGCTTCTTCCATGATGAGAATCAGAAGAGTTTGAGGATAATGAGGATCAGAGAAGAAACTTGAAGGAATGAATAAGAACGGGATAAAGAGAGAGAGAGAGAGAGAGAGGACTGAAAGAGCACGAGACAAACTGGTCCACGAACTGGTATTCTTATACCATAGGCTACTACGTGGTAAGAGTAGGAGAGAGAAGAGACTTCCTGAGGGGCAAAAAAGTTGGAGATGGAAAAGGCATGTGAAAGTGAGTGACAAAAGGAAAAACATCGTTTCTAAGACGGTGTTTGGCTGATTACAATAGGGGGCACAGGTAATCGGTGAAAAGAAAAATACTTCTTTTTTCTTTAAGCTGCAAATGTACACATACCAATTGTTTAAAAAGTTGTGGTCTAGTCATAGTGAAAGGAAATATAGTATAATTTATCTACCCTGAAATAAAATTTATCTCAAAAAAGAAATAAGATTTATGATATTTTACTTTTAAAAATAATAGTAGAAAAACATAATGTATGAAAAGAATAATTGATTTAAAGGGAAGCTTATTCAAATGAAAAAAAGGAAATAGATTAATGGATGAAATTATAATTAGCAAGTGAGATTGATATTTCCTTGAGAAAAATCAAGTATTAATTACACTCTTACATGGTGGTGGGACCTTTTTATTTAATTATGAAGAAATTTAACCAAAATTACCATTTGCAAGAGGAACTCTTGCACAATAGCCTAGTATTGTCCTATTATTAATTAATTGATGTAAGCAACATGGACCATCTTTTATTGCATATTCATCTAATATTGTTTGTTATATAAAGAAATTTACTCTAGCACAAGTTGTGATGAAATTTTTTATATATATTTTAACGTGAATAACATAGAATAAAATTTGAGATATTTATTTTAGAAGATGAATTAAGTTGTATTCAACTTATTATATTATATTTTATAAAGTCAATTTGTTGATCAAATTTACTTGGCAATAAGTGTTCATTGTGGATAACGAATTTGTAAACCTTTAAAATTACACATTAACTTGATTAGTTCACCATTAATTTAGGATAAACAATCCTCAATGAATAAACCAATGAGAATGTCAAGTGTGACCATCAATTTTTTTCTATATAATTTACACCCATCTGCACTACTCTTGATGATAATCCATGAATTGAAAAATGTGAACCAATGGAATTCCAAGTTTATCACCTATTTACTAAGTTATGATTTTAGTCGAACCCATGATTTGACTACAATTTTGTAGGTCTGACAATGCCGAGATTTATTCAATTATCATAACATATTAACCCTAAATGAAACGACAATTTGTTGAGCAGTTTGGACCTAACATAAATTTAAAACGACTTCCATAACTATTAAGTGATTAAATACAAAGAATAACAATTTCATTATAATTATAATTATTTAAATTAAATATGTGACTCAAAACCAAGTCACCAATCATGTGTATCAATATTTAAACACCCATAAGCTCCAAGTACAATGTTCTCCACCATTTGGCATTTAAGAAAATTGCTAGCACACAGATTTGGTTTATGTGGCGGTCACACCATGGTAGGATTGAGAGAGAGAAAAGAATAAAGAGAGATACTAAGTAAGCAAGTAGGAAAGAAGTGCCCATATGAAAATCAAGAATATTGTATGGGAAGACAAACAACAAGAGGCCAAAGAACTCAGAAATATATTGCAATTAATGTCAAAATTGTCACTAAAACACTTGAAATTTTAATAAATATGAAAAAGTCAGCGATACGCACATACCCTCGTAGGATTCCATTTCAAAAATACCTAACGAGAAAAACATTACACTAAGAAAGGTAACATGTCGTAAATAGTCTTCTCGATCAAGAACAGAGAACAGTATGCTCATTTCTTCTTTCCACCCTTGGCAGCATCTGAAGCCTTTGTCTGCGAAAATAGGGAACATATCAGATTAATAATAGGCCAGTTTATCATAAAGTAAATACAATTAACTACTAGAGTTTGTCTTACTTTCTTCACACCACGGATCTTCTTGGCTCTGTTCTTTCTTTCCTTCATCTGCTTCCTTGATTTTTCTACCTTAGTATCGAGTCCATTCTGCAGTTACAAAACAGAGTTCATTCAAGATGTGCCCAACTAACAACACACAACTATCAAGTTTGTATCACATGGGAGCAGCCTTTCAACATCTTAATTGGCTGGACTGGAAGACCCCAGGTCTTTCACTGATACATTAGTTCCTTTAGCATAATAGATAGTACTATAAAACTAAAATCCATGAAGTACAACAAAAACAACTGAGTTGTTCTAAAAGAGACATTAAAACATAAATAGCGTAGGAAGTCAAAATACGAATTGGCAATTTCAACAAAAGTAGCAACTCAATGGATATTGATAGTTCCATACAAGATGATATCTTCAAAGTCCCTCACCCCAACCCGGAAAAGAAAGTATGAATAAATTAAGAAGAAGAAAAGTACAATGCATATAATAAGAGATCACATGCATCTGGGCTCCCCTAAATAGCATTCAAACCAATTCAAAAAGAATATCATAGCAATATCTTTCTTATATGCAGGGTAATAATCCTGAAAAAAAAAATTAAACAAACAGACATAAAAAGCCTGAAATAATCCCATCAAAGAAAAATGCCATATATAAAGCAAAAGGAAATTACCCTAATAAGCCTGTATTTTGGTTCATACTTCTTTGCATTCTCAACAGAGTCATAAATCAAACCAAACCCAGTAGATTTTCCACCTCCAAAGTGAGTCCGGAACTTGAAGACAAAAATTGAATTTGAGTCCTTCACATCATACATTTTTGCCAGCTTTTCCTTCAGCTCAGCCTTCATATCAAGTACAAAACAAAGACACCATCATATACATGCGCATTCTTATTTTTGTATAAGTTTTCATCATCATGGTGCAAATCTATTACCACTACCTAGAGTCTATACTAGTAAACCAGACACGGGTCACCAAGACTAAAGCCAAAAGAACAAAAAAGCAAAAACACGTGAAGCAGAATTTAAGTTACCTTAGAGACATTGGGTCTCCCTGGATGAAGAACATCAATGACCTGCACCAAAAAATAAGAGGAGTAATGGACTTAAGTTTTTTGTTTCCGTTCTCATCACATGAAACTGCAGTAAAAGAACACGATTATGATCATTTCCTCTTATACTTCGCTAATCACATTGAATTGGTAAATGAAGAAGAAAACAAAAGAAAATTAAAGCAATTTCTATGCATCAGAAAGAACACAAAGACAAAACGTCCCAACGCATATATCCATATAGTCAGCATCATCTGGAAATCTGGGATCATTATATGCATTATACCAGCTAAACTATTACACACTGGTTTCTCAGGGATTCAAATCTATTTGTGAAGAACATTAAAATTCCAGCTACCGGAAATACAATTTCTAGTTTCTTAGAAGTAAAGATGACAGATTGATTTAATCTAACAGTTTCACCGCGAAATTTTCTTTCAAGATTCTAACCCCATCATAAAACAAACCACTAAACCCAAAATCGTTAACTGAGAAAATACAGGAAGTTAGACTAAAACGAGATGTGAAACTTACGAATTGCTTCCTAGACAGAAGCCTGTTAGTCATGAACTTCCTAGTTCGTATGGTGACAGCCTTGTCCGCCATGGTTGGTGAGAAAGAAGTGATTGAAGGCGAGAGAGCGTGGAGGACAAAGGCACGGGCGGTGGTAGCTCTCAAAGTAAAAGAGTTCAATTGCAGCAAAACCCTAGAGTTTATATAGCATTAGTCATTAGGGTTTCAAAAGTGCATCGTATATTAGGTGTTCTGGATCTGGGTCCAGATTATGCGAGGTAAAATCATGGGCTTGTCTACGTTCGATTGGGCAGAATAATAATGACCTAAAATTGAGTCCATATGTACATAAAATTGCATAAATCCTTGAGATAAATGTCTTTGTAGTAATGTCGATAAATGAATCATGTTTTAAAAAATCATAAAAATGGTCATAATTATAAAAAACGCTAATGACATGTTTTTTTAAAAAAGGACATCCATGTGCTCCATAATTTTTCACGCCTTGCAGCACGCGCTCCAAATTTTAGTAGTTTATATAATATATGTCATCTATATTATATATACATATGTGATAAATGCAGTACACCTATATATACAGTATATATCAGATAAACTTTATAGAGATTTCACTCAAAATTCACTGGCTCGCATGAGGAACAGTTTTGGGGCCGATTTTTGTTTTTAAGAATTAAGGTGGCAATTTTTTAGTTTTCTACTAAAAGTGGCATATACTTGATGTTCTCCTAATGTCTTTGCTTATAAATCATCATATACATGACATAATTATAAATGCCTTTGTGTTTAAAATTTTGTCTCTATATAATCTAAGATTTGATCCTCACAAATTATTCATTCAATATTAATATGCGCCTATTAGAATACAATCTTAGTCAACGATTCAACAAAGCTTGCGACATCAGTACTAAGGGAAGCAATGCCACGATTGTTAGGCCACCTAAGTGTCCAAGTAATGAAGAGAAGCTTACAGTTCATGAAGAGATGCCAAGTTGTCAGTATGTTAGTTAGAACTGATAAACTGAAATTGTTAGTTTGTTTAGTTAGTTAAGTCTCTATTCTCTCTCGTTAGCCTATCTATATTAGTCTATCTATAAAGGCTTAGTCTTAGCCTTCTTCTCCATATGCTTCTTGATTTCTGCCTTAATCAAATACGATATTACAGTACAAATTCTTCTCACACTCTTTAATTCTTTCATGGTATCAGAGTTTGAAGGACAAACGACCATGGCAGAGTCAGATGAAACATGAACTCAACTACAAACAACAATAGCAATAACAACATGCAACAAGTTCAAGTGGCCCGAGAAATCTCTTCACCAACACTCTAAACACTACAGTTTCAGTGAGATTAGATAGGAACAACTACACATTATGGAGGTCTCAAATAGTTCCTACAATCTTGGGACACGAGTTAGAAGATATTGTTTTCAACCTAGAGGAGAAGCCGCAAAGAAGTCTTGATGATGGAAGAGTAAACCCATAATACAAGAACTGGGTGAGAAAGGATCAACTTCTGTTGAGTTGGATGATGTCTTCAATGACATGAGGTGTGTTAGGGATAGTAACACAATATTAAACTTCAGCTGAGGTATGAAATTCCTTGGAATTAAATTTTGTGAACCAGTCAAGGGCGAGATTAATTTAGTCAAGAGGTTCTCTAAAAGGAACAATGAAAGGTAACATTCCAATCTCAAATTTTATTGATAAAATGAGAAGATTCTCGGATAGTCTGGTGGTTTCTGAACTAGAGTTAATAATATACATTGTAAATGGCATTGGATCTGAATATGATCCCATTGTTGTGAGCATTACTTCAAGAACATAAGATTTTAGAGTTGAAGAAGTGTAGTCCCTACTTATATGCTATGAAAGTAGAATTGAGAAGCAAAATTCTAAGCAAGAAAATAACATCAAGATGTGTGCAAATATGATAACCAACACTGGAAATATAAAGTTTTTCAGTGGGAGTCAGAACTATAATCAAAATCAAAACAAGAATAGAAATTTTGCAAGAAGTGGTCCACCTCAGTTCCATGGTAACATAGGGAATTTCAATGGAAGATGAGGCATGAGTAATAATTTTGGGGAAAATATACATGTTTTCCAGGTTTGTGCTAAACCTTGTCACTCAACATTTGTCTGTTACTATAGGTATGAGAGGATTCAGTCTGCAAATACCTCTCGAATCAGCAACGTTTCTGGCTCAAATGGATTTCCTAGTCCAAGTGGACCTGCTGCATACATAGTTTCAGAGATGGTGGCTCTTGTATTAATTTAAACAAATAAAAAAAAGGTTGTCCCAACTCACAAGCAATTTCACAATCAGTATCGAAATGAAGCGCTAGGTAATTTCTTTCTTCCGGTGAGGGAGTGGGAAGAAAATAGAGGGAATGGCATAATACTATAGGGAATATGGGAATATATAGGAATTAGGAAGCATATGAGAATGCCATAACAGAGATCAACTAGAGCCAAACAAAGAAAAGACGAATTCCAATCACATCCCCTATTACTTAAAGCCAATCCTTACCAAAGGAGGAAATAGAATCGACTGAAGAGCTACTTATATGTGTTTGGTTAACTACTTTACTTCACTTAATGAAGAATTTTAATCGGTATTTTAGTCGGAACACCAGCCGAGAGTTTAGATCAAGTTTTCTGCTATATATTTGACACAGGTTTGTCGTAATGCTAAAACTATAGCGAATACATCTATCTTCATTAATGCATAAATAAAGAGACCAATTGGTTATGTGTCACCACCAGATTCTATTCCTGACATGGCTTGGTATGCTGCAGTGTAGCAACTAACCATGTTGCTTCAGACCTCAACAATCTTAGTCTGGCACAAGAGTATAATGGCATGGAAAGGTTAGTCATGGGGAATGGTAAGACTCCCTTAATAACTCATGTAGGTTCATATTTTTCCCCTCCTAAACATCACCCTTTATGGTTGAAATCCATGTTATGTGTGCCTGAAATTAAGAAAAGCTTTATTAGTATCTCAAAATTAACTCAGGATAATGTTGTATTTGTTGAATTTCATGCAAATATCAATTTTATGAAGGACAAAATTTTGAGGAACCTGTCGCTCAAAGGAGTTCTTAAGGATGGGCTTTACTTGTTGGCTTGTCCTTCTCATTAATATCCTTCTTCTTTCAGTAGCTGCATCATGTTTGTCTTACCTTTTGAGCATAATTCTCCTGTCTTTCATTCTTGTAATTTGGCAAAAAGTGAAGACAAGATGGTCATTTCTAGTTATGGTCCTTCTTTGACAAATTCTTAAATCAGTAAAATTTTAGGTAGTACAGTTGTATTTCTCCTTTTTCTTGTAACACTCTTTCAAACAATAATAAAGTCATTTTTCAATTTTTACGTCCCTTTTGTGTCTTCTCAGCATAATTCTAACATGAATAACCCAAATATATCAAGCATTGACAGAAAATCAATTGTTTACATACATCTTTAACTGACAAAGTACATTTGTGGTTTAAGAGGTTAGGGCATCCTAGTGAACAAATTTTGAGACAAATTCTAAAATCTGAGAACATATATGCTCATTCCCACAAGTTTCAATTCTGTAGCTCATGCCAAAAAGGCAAAGGTCACACCCTTCCTTTCCCTACTTCTCAAAACCACTCTTCAAAACCTCTTCAACTTGTTTACACTGATATTTGGGGGCATGCACCTAAGTTGTCAAGAGAAGGCTTTAGATATTATATAAGTTTTCTTGATGTTCTTAGTAAGTTTACATGGTTATATCCCTTAAAACTCAATTCTGAGGGTCTTTAGAACTTCAAAATCTTCAAATTACTTGTAGAAAAATAATTCAATATCCCCATTAAAACTATTCAATCTCACTAGGGGTGAATTCATGCCTTTTCTTTCTTTTCCTCAAGAACATGGCATAAAATTCAAACATTTATGTCCACATATACATCAGCAAAATGGGCCGATATGGGTCAATAGAGAGAAAACACATACACATCTCTGAAATGGGATTAACTCTCCTTGCTCAAGCATTAATTGTTGGGGGTAATGCCCTCAAAACATGTGTATTGACATTTTAATATGAAATATAATGAAAATGTATTTTTCTTGTACTTATTCTTTTAAATTATAGTTAGATAATTTATATAAATATCTGAAAATTATATTCATTAATGAGATTATGATCTTGTATTAGTGCGAGAAGATTAAGATAATAGATAATGAATAAAATTGCCAGTAACATATTAAAGTATGAAATTTTTAATGAATGGTTGCTAGTACGGTTCTCTAAGTATTATGAATACATGTGATCTAGATCCAAATCATTGATGTGAATAAATATCTTAGTGAATTTACTTTATATAATAAGATTATACATGATATGACTACTTGATCTTTTGATTTACTCGTTGAGGTTTGTTTGTAAAATATGTTAGTGACTTTTCTTTTGGAGATTCTATGATATGGATGGCTGGGAACATGATTTTACAAGATTTAGAATCCAAGCTTTTCTAACGGATCATATATTAGTTCCCTTAAGTGTTTATTTTGGAACTGAATGATTATTAAGCTCAAATTTATAATACGATTATAAATTAGTCATTCACTAGTGAATTAATTATACTTAAGGATTAAGAGGTAATTAGAAGGATAAAACGGTGATTTTGACCAGCTCTAATTTATGAGCTAATAATTGGAGGACATAACTACATGAAATAATTATATCAATGGACTACACGAGAATACTCTGTGAATACATTCTATGATCTCTAAGAGTGCAATTTCATATTTATAGTGGAGTAATAATGAAATTAATAAATAAGATTATTTAATTAAAGAGTTTAATTAATAATCTAGATTATTAGAGCTTAGGCCCATGGTCCCCAAGTCACCTCTGTACTATGCATCTAGGGTGTGAATACTTTCAGTATATGAGAAAATGACTAACTTGCAAAAAAAAAATTTATTCTGGGGTAAGTACATAATTATAAGATAATTATGTGTGATTAATTAATTAAATTATTTATATTAATTTTTAGAAATTATATCGATTAATTTTATAATTATTGATAAGTGAGACAATATATCTAATCTGTGAAATTAAATAATAGTAAATTATTGATAATAATTCAAAATTCGAATCAACTAAATATGTTATTTGTAAATTAACAAATAAGTTAGCTGATAAAGATAATCAGATAAGTTAATTTTGAACCAACTGAGATGTGGATATTTATCTGATTAAAATAAATTTTTAATTCATAGTAATTGCCACGTATCAATCACTGGTTGTGAATCGGAGATTGACGTGAACTACTATAATGTCACGTGACACTATAATAGTAGGAGTGCAATATTGTAGTACCGTGGCACACAGTGTCGTGAGGTACTGTGTTTGTTCATGGCTACTGTAGCGCCGTATGGCACTGCAGTTGTGCACCAAATTGCAGTGAGTCCCACTACAATGACAATTTGGTGATTAAATGTTATTTTGTGTATATCCCTAAATATCTTATGAGCGTAAAATATATATATATATATATATATATATATTATCTAATGGCCTCAAGGTTAGTTGAGTGCTGAGAATACAGTCGTTATCAGGGTGAACTTTCTTTGTAATTAAAAGTTAATCAAAACTCTGAAAGAATAATCCGCGTATTCTCTTAGAGGATTGTCTTACTGAATTAATCATTCTCAGTAAATCTTTAAATCTCATGCGTTGAGTACATCTAGAGACAGAAAATGTGTTTTTGAATTATTCTATGTGACCACACACATCCTAGTCTGTTTGAGGATTGGTTTGAAAGATCTTGGTGTGGATCTCGAAGTCTATTGTTCGTGAGAACGCAAGATCATTGGTTTGCGAGGACGCTTGATATAAACTGCAAGAGGTATATGATTTATATCTATGTATGTCTTAAGTTTAATATATAAATATATAATAGATCCTTATTGAAAAGAGTTTTTCAATAAAAAAATTTATTTCAGAAAATGTTATGCCACGTTTATTTTTTTTATCATAAAAGATTCATTTTTAATAAATTTTTAAAAGCCCCACGCTTCTGCCGCGCGAGCGCCGCATTTTCAATAAGTGGTATCAAAGCGGTCATTATATATTTGTATATTAAATACTGTGTGGGTATTCTTCCATTGTTCATAAAATATTTTGATATATATGAACGAATGAATGATTTATTTTTTGAATGTATGGTTAATGATGGATCATTAATTGTATGGTAATTTTTGAGTTAGACTTTGCTCTTTATGTTTTTCCTAGATCTTGTGTAAGCCATTTTGGGGTGTAGAAATTTTTATAATTTTATTTTGAATATTAAATTATAATTATTTCGATTGTGAGAAGACGAAGAATGCATGAGACGAACGTGGAGGAAAAAGACAAGAAATAGGATTTTCTCCTACGCCGGCAATGCCGCCAAAAAAACCGGCTCCGGCGGTGAGCTCGTAAATAAATTGACACCGACGACGGCGTCGCCGTGATTGACGGGGGTGGCGGTGGCTGGGTTTGGCCGACGATGATGGGCGACGGTGGGAGAGTCCTGTCGTGGGTGGTAATTGCTGTCACTGCTAAGGAAGTTTCGCAGAAACCCTGATACGAACTTACCCTGACTACAAGAAACATGGGCTTTACCAAACTTTTGGCTAAAGCCCAGAAATCTCGTCGCTAAAAGTCTAACGCGATGAACGTCCTCACTTTCGCTTTGTTAGTGAAAGTCGTTCGTGATGAAAAATGAATTTCGTCGCGTTAGACCTTTCGTGACGAAGGATCTTTGGTTGCAAAATGTTTTTGTGGCGAAATAATAGTTCGTCGCAAAAAGTTTTTGCCACGAAAAGAATAGTTGATCGCATAGGGTTTTTGCCACCAAAATTATTTTCGCCTAAAATCTTTGGCGACCAACTTTTACTTGATCGCGAAATGTTCTTTGTTAACAATTTTATTTTTCTATAATGTAAAAAAAATATTGAACTCTTTAATTTTCATATACACTTGTGATATTAATAATTATTAGAAAATTTTTCAAACCCGATATTTTTATAAGAAATACATATATCAATCATTAATATATATAATTTAACAAAGTAGTAGTAGTTCATTACAAAATCTCTAAAACATAATTCACTACAAAATGTGGTTCACAAATGTATTCAAAAAATATAAATCATAAAGAGAGTATTTAAAGCTTAATTGTTTCAACTACAAAACTTAACAAATATTCTGAACCTCACGCTTCTACTGTCAGGTCATCATCAGGAGGTGAAAAATCATTTTGACGAGCCCAAGCGTGTAAGCTTTGTAGTTGGTCCTCCACCGACTTCATATCAGAATGTATTCAAAATAAACAAAGTAACCTGCCATGTCATAATTTAATAATTAATTCTGGATCAAAGATAAAAAAGATACTCCATATCTCAGATTTATGTTCTTCAGCTGCAGAGAAACATATAGAAATTAAAATAAAATTTGACTATTATCATTCTCCTATCTAACCTCCTGATGGTCACAAACAAAGTGGATTATATCATGGTCTGGTGCCAAAGAATTTTCATAACAAACATAGGAATGATATGTTTCGTAAGTAGTCGATCTGTAAACGAAATGTTGTAAAACAAATATTAGCTACATATGAAAAAAGCATCATAGACACACAGACTGAATGAGAAAGAATAATGTGGATACTATGACGTAAAATGTTAACAACAATTCTCACCCATATTAGAAGAACCAGTTATTGAATGAAACACCTGAATGAAACACCTGCAGTAGAAGTAGAACATTGTATGAAGTAAGATAATGAATTTACATTCGTGTTTGGTTGGAAAAAAATTAGAGAAATGAATTTTGTGACGAGAATATCACTTTTCTCTCTCTTTCGAGGGTAAAAGAAACACCCCAAAATTAGTAGTTTTAACCACCCTAATAACCATTATAACATTTTTTTTTACATTGAAGAGTAGGTTTGTTTACTATCCTCGGTAGTGATAACACCCTTCACAAGAATTGGCAATTTAGTGATGGTTTGGAGCAACTTGACTTCCTGTTTAAATCCACAATAAAAGGCTCTCTTCAACAACTCTCCTACTTAAGCTTGTGATAGTGCATTAGGTTTGCTGGATAAATGACATAAATAAAAAGTTGTTTGGAAAAATAACCAAGCTTTTAAACACTTGGAATAACCCATGTGAAAAGATAATTCTTACAAGAGAAATAACCCATGTCTAATTAAAGCTTTCTAAGGTAATTCTACACCAACTTGGATGAATTAACTTGACCCATAAACATTAATCCAAATATAATACCTAAAAATACAATCACGAGCATATCAAGCAGCAAGGTTGCATTAATATAGGCCACGGTCTACAAGCTACCTTTCCTTAATGAGCTAACCCATGCTCATTTGATCGCTAATTGTACTACCAGTAAAACAATAGACTGAATTATAATGATACATACATCACACTTACCTCAAATCCACGGATCTTGCTAAAAATACCCAGCAAAGTGTACCCATTCATTAAATTACTTAAGCAAACATATGCTGTTCATGTTTTTGCTGAGTAAGCTCCATCCATACAGAAAAATGATCATTTCTACAGATAGAGTCAAAGACAACTACTGAAGATCATTCAAGCAAAGTCATTCTCACATACAGCATTTGACACCTTGCAGTGAGGGCTATCCGCAGCACCATGAAATATACAGCTCAAATCAATATCAAATGAGTCTAACAAACAGTTGAAAGAATTCACAACTCTTAATAGTTTTGCTAAAGAGAAAAGGAAATAACAGAGAATTGAACAACCATTCATTAAATTACTTAAGCAAACATCAAGAAATTACCTTAATACCAAGATTCCTGTGCCAAAATTGGCAGTCAGCAGCTCCTCCAACTTTGATTTATAATACAAGATAAGGCATACACTTAAATCTAAAAATAATAATCAAAACATCAATCAAATAGGCAACTTCAAGAATTGTAATGTTCCACTACAATAAAATTAGAAAAGTTCACCAGAAAGGCATATCATACTCTCTGGACAATGTAAGATACCTTCTCCTTTTTGTAATTCTTTTAAGTAGAATGGAAATGGAACATTGGCCAGTGCTTCATCTGAAAATAGAGCATCCAACATTTAGTTTGATAACCAAAAGCAAAATTCTTTAGACTTTAATGGGATGATTGAGGCAGCAGTAAATTATAAATTAACTGGGAAACCAACTGAACTCGGGAGGATAAAAGAATTAGCAGCATGAAAATTGATTTTTCTTGTAGCGATGCCCAATGAGTGTAAGCAGCATGAAAAAAGAAGACATAATTTTGCAGCTTGTTGACTGATACAATGCACTAGAGAATATCATTCTAAATAATCGCAAGTAGGTAGCACTAGGTAGAAATTGTTGGATTCTTAATCCAACATTGGATTTTATGTGTAAAATAATTATGTGTTGCAGACTGTCAAATAAAATTAAACCCAATTAAAAGTGATCTGCTAAGGTTTGGATAATTGTGGTTTTAATGTATCTGATAGGTTGTAGACCATTTAATGTATAAAGACCTAAGAGTAATTTCTATATTTATGATGGGTTAAAATAGAAATACTAAAAGATGAATTATCTATAAGTGGTTATGGTCCCCATGTCACACGATAACGGAAAATCATTCTATTTTTTCTAATATCTCATCGTTAGAGAAAAAACTGAGAGGCTTTATCAAAGAGGACTCTTGGATAGAGAATCGTGTAGATCTTGAAGATCAATCGTCATGGATTCAATATGAGATCTTGGGTTTTATTTTTTCTATAATTGTTTTGATTCTTGATGTGTTCAATATGAGATCTTGGGTTTTATTGAGATACAGTTTACACCAAAAGGATTTTGAATCTAACAATTGGTATCAGAGTAACTCATGTTGAATCATTGAAAATCGATCTAATAAGTTCTAGATCCATGATTATAGGTGTTTACGTTTCGGTATCCTTGAATTTAATAATTGTTTGACAATGTATTAGATTTGAGAATAATTTTTTGGTATTTTTTGTTTATTTTTAGAACAACCGGCAGCCGTGGCCACTAGTCACTCAAGGTGAAAACCACCCTAGGGTTGGACACGGGTCGGGTTGATTTGACCTACGAACAAGAAAACAAATTTAAGTCTAAATGACTGTGGGCTAGCCCACAGTCATCAGGCATAGGCTGTGGGCAAGCCCACAACCAATTTTGGGAGGGCTGGGGTATCCTAGCCCTCACACCTTTTTTTAAATCAATTCATGATTAATTTTATGAATCAATTTTTAAATTAATTTTAATGATCGTAAAATTAATTTTTTAATTTAAGAACTTTCAAAATAGATTGTTTTGATTACTTTCGGTTTTTGGGGTTATAATAATTTCAAAACAATTTTTTAAGGATTATCAAATGGATTGTTTTGATTATTTTCAGTTTTTTGGTTAAAATATTTTCAAAACAATTTCAAAGTATCATAAAATTAATTATTTATCAATTAATTTGAGGTTTAAATTCGGTACAATTTTAAATTTGAACATTAATACGTCATATATATTTGAAAATGAATTAGTTGAAGCAATATGTCGCCAAAGTGACATCTCTTGTGAAAATTGGTTTGTCTTGAAATATAAAAGGTTATGTGTACGTGTAACTTATGTGAATATTTATCGGCCTAAATGAAGATAATTCTTTGACAGAATTACATGTGCTTTTGTGGTAATAACGTGATGATTATTCGGTTTTACATGTGAACAATAAATCGGCGCAAAGGAAGATTTATTGTTTGACATATTATTTATCATCAGTATTTGATTACTACACCAGGATATCACTTACAAGTTACTATTGTTTGGCCAAAGTCATAATATTAATGGAGTGCCCGATGTCTTGGGATGGGTTAATTGTTAGTATTGTTTGAATTATTATTGTTATTTGAAATTTATGTGAGCTTAATTTATTTATTATTTTCTGTTCAACTATTACTCCTGCTGGTATCACAACCAACATCAATTCAATTCAGTTCTGAATGGATCTTGATTTTGTGTTAAGAACCAATTCTCCTGCACCTCTTACGGATAAGAGTACTTCTGATGATAAGAGAAAGATGGAAAGGTGGGAGAGATCAAATCGCATGGGTATGCTGATCATGAAGAAGGTCATTCCAGAAGCATTCATGGGCACTATATCATAAAAGATAACTACAACTAATGATTTCCTTGGAGACATTGAAAAGAGGTTTGTAAAAAACGAAAAGGTAGAAATTGGTACCCTCTTGTCAGACTTAATTTCAAAAAAATATAAAGGTAAAGGTAGTATCAAGGAATACATTATGGAAATTTCTCACATTGTTTCAATGTTAAAAGCACCGAGGCTTGAACTCTCTGAGGATTTTCTTGTGTATTTGGTTTTGATATCCCTTCCGGCACAGTTTAGCCAGTTTAAGGTGAGCTATATAATTGTCAGAAATAGACTTGGTCTCTGAATGAACACATCTCACACTGTGTTCAGGAAGAGGAAAGAGTGAAACCTGATAAGACAGAAAGTGCTTACCTGGCCTTTACCTCTAAGGATAAGGGCGAGGGAAAGAAAAGGGAAAAGGATAAGGAAGCTGCGGATACGACACCGCATAAGAAACAACAAAAGAAATCGGTAAACTCGGAAGGTAATGGTTGTTTCTTCTGTGGAGCTGAAGGGCATAGGAAGAAGCAATGCATCAACTATCACGCTTGGCGTGCTAAGGAAAGTATGCTTCTTAATTTGATTTGTTCTGAGGTTAATTTAAGTTCAGTTCCTAGACACACGTGGTGGATAGATTCAGGTGCAATAACTCACATCAGTGTGTCTATGCAGGGTTGCCTAAATTGTCGAAAGTCAAATGATGCTGAAAGATTCATCTATGTGGGCGATGGCAAGACGACCGAGGTTGAAGCAATAGGAAAATATAGATTATTATTAAAAACTGGACATTATTTGGATCTTGATGAAACTTTTATTGTACTGTCCTTTAGACAGAATTTGATTTGTATTTCTGTTTTAGACAAAGCTGGTTATGTTTGTTCTTTTAGAAATGGAAAATTTGGTTTGTTTCGTGATTCAATTTCAGTTGGTTCCGGTTTTTTATCAGGATATGATAATCTTTATTTACTTGAAACAATTGCTTCATTTGAAGAATCCCTGTAATTAAGTACACGGGGTACTAAAAGAAAATTAACCAGTGAGAATTCAGGTATGTTATGGCACAAGAGATTAAGTCACATCTCCAGACGGAGAATAGAGAGACTTGTATCAGACGAAATTCTCGGTCCCTTAGATTTCACAGATTTTGACGTTTGTGCTAATTGCATAAAGGGTAAACAAACTGATAAAAGGATATTTGAAGCCAACAGGACTCAGGACTTCTTAGAACTTATTCATACGGATATTTATGGGCCATTCTCTTCGGTGGCTTGGAATGGTCAATGGTATTTTATAACGTTTATAGACGATTATTCTAGATATGACTACATATCTCTCATTCATGAAAAGTCACAGTCGTTGGACGTGTTCAAAAATTTTAAGGCTGTAATTGAGAATCAACTCAACAAAAGGATTAAAAGCATCAGATTTGACCCTGGTGGTGAGTACTATGGCATATATGATGGTTCAGGTGAACAACGTCCATGACCATTTGCTAAATTCCTAGAGGAATGCGGTATCATGCCACAGTACACTATGTCGGGTTCACCCTCTATAAATGGTGTTGCTGAAAGACTAAATAAAACGCTTAAGGACATGGTCATGAGTATGATTAGTCATTCGACCTTACCAGAATCACTCTGGGGTGAAGCACTTAAGGCTGCAGTGTATATCTTTAACAGAGTTTCAACTAAAGCGACTGTCAAAACCCCATATGAACTTTGGACCGACAAGAAACCTAGTCTAAGGCATTTGTACGTTTGAGGATGTCCAGTTGAGGCAAGACCATAGAAGCCTAATGAAAAGAAATTAGACGTACAGATGGTGAGTTATTATTTTGTTGGATACTCTGAAAGATCCAGGGGGTACAAGTTTTATGATCCCACAACCAGGTTGATTTTTGAGATGAGAAATGCCATGTTCTTTGAGGATGCCGAGTTTGCAGGGGGACATACGGTTCAAGATTTTATCATTCAGGAGGAATATGATGATATTTCCCACATGTGTTATTAGCATTGATCAGGACTGTGTCCCCGACATTGCTCATGACACAACACATCAAGACAATATCGGAGAACCTCTCATTCAAGAGATTGTTCTGGAAGAACAAACTCTAGCACATCAAGAACATATGCCATTAAGAAGATCCACTAGTGAGAGAAGAAGTGCAGTGCCAGATGATTACATTGTATTTCTCCAAGAGCATGAGGTTGACATTGATGTGATGGAAGATGATCCGATCAACTTCCGTCAAGCCATGGAAAGCTTAACTCTCAAAAGTGGATCGATGCCATGAATGAGGAAATTAAGTCCATGAAGGACAATGACGTGTGAGATCTTGCTCCATTACCAGAAGGTGGGAAACCCACTGGTTGCAAATGAATTTTTAAGATCAAGAGGGATTCAAAAGGTAAAGTGGAAAGATACAAGGCTCGTCTTGTCGCAAAGAGCTTTACACAGAAAGAAGGCATTGACTATAAAGAGACTTTCTCTCCGGTTTCTACGAAAGACTCTTTCAGGATTATAATGGCATTGGTAGCGCATTTCAATCTTGAGTTACATTAGATGGATGTAAAGACAGTGTTTTTCAATGGTGAAATTGAAGAGACAATATATATGGTGCAACCAGAAAACTTTGTGTCTGGAGACCCAAAGAATATGAGTTGCAAACTTCAGAAATCCATCTATGGACTCAAGCAGGCATCTCAACAATGATATTTCAACTTTCATCAAGTGATCATCTCGTTCAGTTTTGAGATGAATTTAGTCGATGATTGTATATACCATAAGCTTTGTGGGAGCAAACATATTTTTCTGGTTTTATACGTAGATGGCATTTTGCTTACCAGCAACGATATAGGCTTATTGCACGACACCAAGAGATTTCTAGCTAAGAAATTTGAGATAAAAGATCTTGGTGAAACCTCTTTTGTATTAGGAATCCAAGTGCACCGAGATCGTTCTCAAGATATTCTAGAATTATCACAAGAGAGCTATATCAAAAAGGTCTTTAAAAGATATGGTGATACCTCTGTAGCTAAGGGAGACAAGTTTGGTCTCAATCAGTGCCCTAATAATGATTTTGAGGAAAAGGAAATGCAGAAGATTCCCTATGCCTCGGTAGTGGGGAGTCTAATGTATACTCAAATTTGTACACGTCCTGATATTGCGTACATGACTGGGATGTTGGGAAGATACTTAAGCAATCCAGGCATAGACCAGTGAAAAGCAGCTAAATGGATCTTACGGTACTTACAAAGAACAAAAAATTACATGCTCATGTTTCAGAGGTTGGATTAGATTGAGATCATTGGATATACTGACTCTGATTTTGCTGGATGCCAAGATAGTATGAAATTTACATCGGGCTATATTTTTCTACTTGCTGGAGGTGTTGTCTCCTGGAAGAGTGCTAAACACTCTCTTATAGCCTCTTCTACCATGGCAGCAGAATTGATAGCATGTTATGAGGTGTCCAATCACAGAGTATGGTTGTAGAATTTTGTCACGGGACTACGTACAGTGGACAACATTCTGAATCTGCTAAAGATATTTTGTGACAATAAATTAGCAGTTCTTTATTCTAATAACAACAGGAGCTCGACAAAGTCAAAGTTCATAGACATCAAGTTCCTGGTTGTTAAAGAAAGAGTTCAGAGTGGATAATTGTTTATAGAGCACATCGGAACATACTTCATGATTGCGGATCCACTTACTAAGGGATTGCCACCCAATGTGTTTCATGAGCACACTGCTCACATGGGTGTCATATCAGTTGAGGATATTCAGTTCTAGTGGGAATTTGTATTTTATTTTTAGATGCTCTTTTTCATATAGACATATTTTTCAGTCATTATGGTTTATGGATATTTTAAGGTTATTTTCTGCAGAAATAAAGTTCTTGGTATTCACACTCTGATTTATGCATGGTTTGATCTCACTAAGGTTTACAGAGGACTAATTGGAAATAGGCATGTTAAGATCACATTACATGGAATTTCCATGCTACACATCCACATCATAATCCATGTCATTCAGTTGCATTGATATACGTGACCATTGATGCGTTGAGTTACGATTGATGTAACAGAAGCCGCTTTGATCCTATGTCGGTATGATTGATGGACCGGATTGGTTATAAATATATTTCGGTAATGACAGCAAAGTTGAACGCGTTTTGTTATTTTTGGCAAAACATAATTATAAGGTTTAATACATAGTCCAAGTGGGAGATTGTTGGATCCTTAGTCCAACATTAGACTTGTGTGTAAAATAATTATGTGTTGCAGACTGTCAAATAAAGCTAAACCCAATTAAAAGTGATCTGCTAAGGTTTGGATAATTGGGGGTTTAATGTATCTGATAGGTTGTGAACCCTTTAATGTGTAGAGTAAGGGTAATTTCTATTTTTATGATGGGCTAAAATAGAAATACTAAAAGATAAATTATTTAGAAGTGGTTATGGTCCTCAGGTTATACGATAATGGAAAACTATGACCGTGTAGATCTGGAAGGCCAACCGCTCGGCTCTAAACAACAACCTATCATCGTGGATTCAGGTACGCTTCCGCTCTATAATTGTTTTGATTCTTGATGTGTTCAATATGAGATCTTGAGTTTTATTGAGATACAGTTTACACCAGAAGGATTTTGAATCTAACAGAAATATCTTTGAACATAATGGTAAAGGGAAGAAGACTTAAAAAATAATATATGTTGTGGTTTTAGGAGCTTTCAGAGACTCAGAATACCCTAGGCATGAAGAAGAAAACAAAGAAAAAAGATATTAAGTTCATGCAGAACACAATGAAGAATTAAAAATAGAAAGAAAAAGTTTCATTGTGGTTTAATTAAAACAATATTTGAATTTAAATTTGGTACTTACATTTTACTGTTGGAGTATAACTTGCTCAAAGAGTTTTTGTTCAAGGTGTATGATAGCCATGATACAACTTATAAGCCTAAATTTTCAACTTCCTTAAAACAATAACCTAAAAGGAAAGAAATTAAGAGAATCCAGATGGCAATTGAGAAAGCAAAGAAATACACATAAAATATACAACATGCACAGAACGCCTAGAAAATTTCTAATCTGCACAGAATCAGTGAAAATGAAAGAGGAATTTTTAATCTGTAGAAAGAATAGTTGAAAAAGAAGAAGAAGAAGGAAGAGGGTTGCTTACCTAAACCTTGGTGACAAACGATGATGAAGAAGAATGAGAGCTTGGCGACAAACAGTGACAACAAAGGAGATTTGTCACGAGGGTTAAAGGGGAAAGGAAGTACTATGTGCGTAGGTGAGGGGAGCTGAGAAAAAGGGTTTTGTTCTTCTCTCTAAACCGCGTCATTTTGGTGGCTATCTTTAACGACGAAAAGCATATTGGTCGGTAAAAGTGGACCTTTACCGACCAGTTCTTTATTTGGTCGGTAAAGCAATACTTTTTACTGATGAATTTATGTATTCGTCGGTAAAACCCTAAGAAAATTTTGCGCGTGTCCTCTTTTTTTTTTCTCGAATTAAACATTAGGTTTTTTGCGACCAACTAAATTTTTTTTTCTCGGATAAAACATTGGGTCTTTTGCGACCAACTAAAATGTTGGTCGCTAAAGTAGAGTTTTAGCCATGAATCTAACTTCGTGGCTAAAAGTTTGGTCGCTAAAGATGATTTTCTTGTAGTGCTTATCACCGCAGAATTTTATTAAACCCTAACTCTATTTTTTATCTTTTAAATTTATAAAATTAATATTATGAAAATTAAAGATTATTAATTGATTGGGTTTGACCCAAGTTTCAACAAGTCAATAAATTATTTTTTGACAAAGTCAAATTCAATAATTTAAAAAGATAATTATAGAGATAATTTTTAATAGGTTTTATTCAAAACTTGAAGATTATGAAGATGAACATCAGGTGGAGAATAAGATATTTTAGAAATTTGTAATCTTGAAGTCATCTTTGTAATTTTAAATCTTTACTTCAATGGTTGTATTTAGAAATACTCAATAGTCACTCAATCCATTATTATTTTATTTTATTGTTAAATAACTGTTTATTAATATGATTGATAACATGACCGTGCATTAGTCGATCACATGCTATACATGAAATCCCACACAGTTTATTTAATCATGCATCTCATTAGTAGAAACATGATTTATTATGATTGTCCTAATATGTTTATACGAATTGTGTTGAGAAATCAATTGCATGTAAACTACTATGTTTTAATTAGTTCAAACTTAGTAATCACACCACTCTAAAGGCTATAGTAACATTTAGGATAATCAACTTTAGTAAAAGAGTTTTATTAAAGTTTGATGAATATAATTAATTAGTTAATCTAAGTTCACATAATTTTGACTTAGGATAAATGAACTTAGAGCAATTAGATTGGATTAACCGTTAATTTCAATTCATAGGGTTATATATTTTTAACTAGTAATAAATTTGGAATTAATTGATTAGTTAAAATAAAAATACATTGTCCTAAAATAGTGAGTGGGAGAAGGTTGCCATGTCAATGTAACCTATGATCTTCATTATTAGTACAACACCGTGAGATACAGTGAGAGTCTCGAGATGACTTTGTTTTCATCCCTTAAGGGAGATTTCGAACTGTATCAATACCAAGGTTGGACTTCTTAAGAAGATAGTACTAAGTGAGATAGTTTAGTTTTGACCGATCCTAAGGCGGCATATTCTAAATCAAGTCATGAAGTCTGAATAATAGGTTACACTCAGAAAGTCACAATTAAGTTTTGAATGGATAATTATGACTTGACCAAATAAATGATACCTTATTATTAAAAGAGAAACTATGAGATATTTTGAGTTTTAATTAATAAGGATGGGAATGTCTCATATACAATCTAAAAATTAATCTGACCGACCCTAAGGAAACACATTAATTGTTAAGTTCTCTTATCGTGGATTAGTAAATGATACATTTATGTGTTTAAAATGTTGCATTCTTGCATCCCGTTTACTTTATAAATCTGGATATTTATTTCAATTAAATTGAATTATATATGTTTATTATTTTAGTTATTATTATGTCTACCATGGGCAGCCCTATTACTGTTTTACTAGCACTTGAGAAATTGAATGGTGATAATTTCATAAGATGGAAATCAAATTTAAACTTGATGCTAATTTGTAAGAACCACAAATTTGTTCTTACTGAGGAGTCCTGAGGAGCCTGCTGCCAATGCCCTTAAGAATGTTAGGGACAAGTTTGATGCTTAGATTCAATCCAACAACAAAGCAAAGTACCACAAATTTGTTTTCTACAGGTCATGTTTGGGCAGCAACCTGATCAAAGTCGTCATGAGGCTACTAGGTGCTACATGACGACCAGGATGAAGAAAGGTACTTATGTGCGTAAACATGTTTTGAACATGATCAACATAATGCATGAGGAAGAAGTACATGGGGAGGCCATTGATGAACGAATTCAAGTCAGCATTATACTTGAATCGCTTACACCTGCTTTTTCTGTGTTCACCACCAACTATGTTATGAACAAGTTACAATTAAACATGACTCAATTGATGAATGAACTGCAGATTTTTGAGTCACTCAATAAGAGTATGACCAAAGAGGGCGAGGCACATGGTGCCGAGCAAAAGCCTTATTCCACTATTGTTAAAAGTTACAAGAGGAAGAAGATCAATGGTAAGGGCAAAGGTAAGAACAAGAAAGGGAAGAAAGCCAAGACATTGTTGAAAGACAAGAAGAACAAGAACGGCAACAAGCTTGAGGGAAAATGTTTTCATTGTAGGATTGAAGGTCATTGGAAGGGAAACTGTAAAAAGTTTCTCTCTGAGCTGAAAAAGAAAAGTAAAAATGATTTACTTGTTCTTGAAGCTTGTTTAGTGGAATATGATTTGTCATCCTGGATACTTGATTCAGGGGTTACTAACCATGTATTTTCTTTTTTCCATATGTTCGATTCATCAAGGGAACTGGCTGATGGCAAGATTGTTATGAGAGTTGGTAGTGGTGCACTCGTGTCAACTAAAACATTGAAGAAAATATGTTTACTTTTTGAAAATAATTACTTAGTTTTGAACAATGTTTATTATATTCCTGGTTTTCAATAAATTTGATTTCTCTTTCACTTTTGCGTTAACAGTTATTCAAAGTTTATTTTATTAATAAAAAGTTTATTATTTCTAAGAATGGATTTGATATGTGGCATGCTAAAGTTATACACTGACTGTATATGCTTAAATCGACTGAACGCGTGTTAAATAATTCTGAATTATTTTAAAGTAGCAAAACCTAAAAGTAAAAAACAACAAGAGTTTCTCATGATGTTGATAACACGTATCTTTGACTTTTATGTTGGGACATATTAATCTAGATACGTTAAATATGTTAACAAAGAATGGTGCTTTGAGAGAACTAAAACTTATAACTCTTCTTGTTTGTAAATCCTGTCTATAGGGTAAAATGACTAAAAGACCTTTCACAGGAAAGGGACAAAGAGCCAAGTAACCACTTGAGCTAGTACATAGTGATGTTTGTGGATCAATCAATGTACATGCTAGAGGTGGATATGAGAATTTCGTCACTTTTATTGACGATTACTCAAGATATGGTTATACTTTCCTAATGCATAGAAAGTTTGAAACTTTTGAAAAGTTTAAAGACTTCAAAGCTGAAGCTGAAAAACAATTAGGTAAATCATTGAAAACCCTTTGATCAGATCGATGTGGTGAATACTTGAATTTAAAATCCAATGATTACTTGCTGGAGTATGGAATCCTATCCCAACTCACAGCACCTGGAACGCCACAACAAAATGGTGTTTCTAAAAGGACAAAATGGTGTTTCTAAAAGGAAAAACCGATCCTTATTGGATATGATTAGGTCGGTGTTAAGCTACTCATCACTACCACTTACATTTAAGGGATGTGCATCTTTAAGAAGAAAAGATGTACATATGGGAAATTCGAGACTTTCAAGGCATGACTGGTAGCCAATGGTTATACACAAAGAAAATGAGTCGATTATGAAGAGACGTTCTCCCTTGTTGCCATGCCAAGATCCATTCGCATCATTTTGTCAATTACCGCTAGTTTAGACTATGAAATATGACAAATGGATTTCAAGACTGCTTTTCTGAATGGCTTTGTTGAAAAATGTATCTATATGATGCAACCAAAATGGTTCGTGAAAAAGGGACAAGATCAGAAAGCGGGCAAGTTGCTTAAATCTATTTATGGATTAAAGCAAACATCTAGATCTTAGAATCTTACATTTGGTGAGATTATTAAATCATATGACTTTGAGCAAAATGTTGACGAAGCTTGTGTTTATATATACATCAAAGACAAGATAGTGGTTCTTTTAGGTTTTTATGTTGACGATATTCTACTCATTAAGAATGATGTAGAAACTTTGTCAAAGGTAAATAAGTGGTTAGCTAAGAAATTTTAAATGGAATATTTGGGAGAGGCGAGCTATGTTCTAGGCATCTAAATCCTAAGGGATAGAAATAACAAGCCCTTAGACATCTGTTATGAGAAAGATAATATGAGAAAGGTTCCTTATTTTCAGCTATTGGTAGTCTCATGTATGTTATGTTGTGAACGAGACCAAACATCTGTTATGCGGTGGGAATTGTCATTCGTTATCAATCAAATCCTAGTTTAGAACATTGGATTGCAGTAAAGCACATTCTCAAGTATCTTAGGAGAACGAGAAACTATATGTTTTTTTATTCAAGTGGAGACATGAACTTCAGTAGATATGCCGATTCTGATTTTCAATCAGACATAGACAGTCAAAAGTCAGTGTCTATTTAATATTCACCCTAGGTGGTGAAGCTGTAGTCTGGGAAAGTATTAAGAAATCCAGCATTGCAGATTCCGCTATGGAAGCCGCATATATAACGACTTGTGAAGTTGCGAAAGAAGCGGTATGGATTAGAAAGTTCTATATTAGGAAGTAGTTTCAGATATGGATAAGCCATTGATCCTATATTGTGACAACAATGAGACGGTAGCTGATTCCAAATAACCGAGGAGTCACAAGATAGGTAAGAACATAAAGAGGAAATATCATCTTGTAAGAGAGATGGTGCATCGAGGGGATGTGACTATTATGAAGATAGCATCATATGATAACTTGGTTGATCTTTTTGCCAAGACACTTCCTGCGAAGTCAGTTAAGGTCATGTGTGTAACATGGAGTTGAGAGAGATGTCATATTTACTTTAGAGCAAGTGAGAGATTGTTTGGGGTATTGCCCTTAAAGTATGTGTATTGACATTTTAATATGAAATTTAATATAAATACATTTTTCTTATAATTGTTGTTTTAAATTATTGTTGTATAATTTATATAAATATCTAAGAATTCCATATTCATTAATGATACTATGATATTGTATTAATACGAGAGAATTAAGATCATAGATAATGAATAAAATTGTCAGCAACATATTAAAGTCATAATCTTCAATGAATGGTTGCTAGTACGATTCACTAAGCTTTATGAATGCATGTGATCTAGATCCAGATCGTTGATGTGGATAGACATCTTAGTGAATTTACTTTATATAATAAGATTATAAATAAGACCAATGTGAATTAATATCTTTATTAATTTACCGTTTATCATAAAGATTTAATACACATAAATCTAATGATCATATATATATTAGTTTAAATTCTGGGTAGTCACAAACTCATATGCATGTCTAATGGATCTTTTAATTCACTCGTTAAGACTTTGTTTGTAAAACAGGCTAGTAACTTTTGTTTTGAAAATTGTACATGAGGGTTGAAGACCTCAACGTTGACTACCCGCAAAGCACAACTCTTACGGCGTATTAGGAGTGTCTCCACCAAATACGTACCATGGAGTGTCACCGCTGAGGAGCACCTCTTAGGGTGCCGCTAGTAACGTACTCGTGGGGGTCGTCCCCATGGTAGCACCATGGGGTGTCACCCCTATGGTAGCATCATTGATGTCACCCATAATGCAACTTGTAGACATACCGCTACACTATCACAACGAGTCATCACATGACAAACCACCGAGTCAAGTGACAAAGACTTGGGTGGACGTATGGTTGCCTGGGAATGCTCGGGAGGCTGTGGACTGGTAGGATTATGGGCGAGGCTACGTTATACTAGATGGGGGACATACCTCCTCGCTACGACCAATCTAGACATTGATGGTGTGCCACCCCCCACCTTGGGGAGGGGTTTGGTTTTAGAGAACCTTCATAGAGAAGGCGTTGGGTGAACACTGTCGTCGCGCTTCACCGGCTAGGCGTGTTCTCCCTAGATCATGGTCATTACATAAAGACCCATGTGGCGCCACCTGATTGGCTCATGTGTAATCCTCATCTTACTCACCTAAGCATGATTAGCAGCTTAGGTGGCGCGATTTGATTTGCGGGCTTGCAACTAATCAAGGGATTAGTTGCAATGGTCCCCCTCTTTTTGTTCACCTATAAAAGGAGGACTCCTCCTTCATTTGAAGGAATTTGAGAAGTTTAGAGAGAGAAGCTCCCATTTTAGAGAGAGAAAAACCCATTTCTAGAGTGAAAAACTTCCACTTTTAGAGAGAGATCAAGCAAGCATTTGACACCACCCTTTAGTGTCTAGATGCTCCCCATTCACCTCCTGGCGTCCTCCCCGACGTTCTCAGGCGTTGTTCCGGTCATGAACTAATACTAGACCACTCATGAACCTAACCCACGTGGCACCCTTGCATCTACAAAGAGGCAGTGATATGGTTGGTTGGAAACATGATCTTACGAGATTTGGAATCCAAGCTTTCAAAACGGATGGTATATTGGTTCCCCTAAGTGTTAATTCTGAAAATGAATGGTTATTGAGCTTAAATTTATAATATAATTATAAATTAACCATTCACTAGTGAATTAATGGTAAGGATCAAGAGGTAATTAGAAGGGTAAAACAATGGTCTTGACCATCTCTAATTTACGTACCAATAATTAGAGAACAAAACTACATGAAACGATTATATCAACGGACTGCATGAAAATACTCTGTAAATACATTATATAATCTCTAAGAGTGCAATTTTATATTTATAGTGGAGTAATAATGAAATTAATAAATAAGATTATTTAATCAAAAAGTTTAATTAATAATCTAGTTTATTGAAGCTTATGATTATAGATCAATGGTCCCAAATCACCTATGTACTACCCAATCTAGGGTGTGGATATTTTAGGACAAGAGAAAATGACTAACTTGCAAAAGGAATTTCTATTCTGAGGCAAGTACATAATTATGAGATAATTATGTGTGATTAATTAATTAATTAAATTATTTATACTAATTTTCAGAAATTAAATATAAATAATTATATCGATTAATTTTTTAATTATCGATAAGTGAGATAATATATCTAATTTATGAAATTAGATCATGTTACATTATTATTAGATAATAATTTAAAATTTGAATCAACTAAATCTGTTATTTTGTGAATTAACAAATAAACTAGTTGATAGATATAATCAAATAAGTTAATTTTGAATTAACTGATATTTGAATTTTTATCTAAATAAAATAAATATTTAATTTACTGTAATTGTCACGTGCCAATCACTGATTGTAAATCAGAGATTGACATGAACTATTGTAGTGTCACGCGGCAATACAATAGTAAACATGCAGTATTGTAGTGCCACATGACAATACAGTGGTGTCGTGGCACACAGTTGTGTTAGTTCACGATAATGGCAGTTCCATATGGCACTGGAGTTGTGCCCTAAATTGTAGTGGATCACATTGCAATGTCAATTTGATGATTAAATGTTATTTTGTATATATCCCTAAAAATCTTATGAGCCTAGAAAATATATAGATATTATTCTAATGGCCTCGTGGTTAGTAAAGTTTTGAAAACACAGTTGTTATCAGTGTGAACTTTCTATGTGATTAAAAGATTATAAAAACTCTGAAAGAATAATCATCATATTCGTTTAGAGGATTGTCTCGCTGAATTAATCATTCTCAGTAAATCTCATGTGTTGAGTACGTCTAGAGATAGAAAAAGTGTCTTTAAATTATTATATGTGCCCATACACGTCCTAGTGGGTTTGAGGATTGGCTTGCAAGATCTTGACGTGGATCTCGAAGTCTGTTTTTCGTGGGAACGCATGTTTGGGAGGACGCTTGATATAGACTACAAGAGGTATATGATTTCAATATATGTATGTCTTAGATTTAATATATAAATATATAATGGATCCTGATTGAAAAGAGTTTTTTAATAAAAGTTTTTATTTTGAAAACCGTTGCACCGCTTTTATTTTCTTTTATCTAAAAAGATTCATTTTTAATAGATTTTTAAAAGCCTCACGCTTCTGCCGTGCGAACGCCACATTTCCAACATCAATGCCATTAGATTACTAGTGGGAGGCTTTTCAAACTTTTGTGCACCTCATAAATAGGCTTCCCACTCCTTTTTTGTCTATAAACTCACCATATCAAAAACTTTTGAACCAAACTCATGCGTATAGTCTCTTAAAAACGTTTGGTTGTGTTTGTTGCCCTCATCTTAGCCCATAATAATGCACATAAATTTATTTTCATGCCGACCTATGCATTTTCTTAGGCTATTCTGTCAGTTATAAAATATATAAGTATTTGCACTCCTCTAAAAAAATTTCATCTCAAGAAATGTGGTCTTTTATGAGTGTCAGTTTCCTGATAAGAAAATGTTCATCAAACATACTCCTTCTCCCCTGACTAATACCACATTTTATCATTCATGGTCTTCTAGTTTCCCTTCTTTGTGTCAAAACTCTTCAGTTTCTTCCTATAATATTTGTCTCAACAGAGGCCTGTCTGGAAGAACTTCTGCAGCAGTTACTTCCTCTATTTCTTAGTCATCACAACAGACAATTGATGAGGGTAACATCTCTTTAACAACACCTAAAGTTAATGTACAACCTTTATCTTTTGATCCCTCTCCTATTGCCCTATTTTTTACCATTGATCTACCTTTTACCAGTAACTCTCAAGAATTTGTTACCATACCACTATCTTATACCACTACCTCTCAATCTAAACACCTACTTGATTCTCATATCACCATTTCTCAACCTAAGCACATTCCTAAATCAAGTCATTCTATGTCCATTACTCTTTTCCCCACTGAACCTAAATTAGTTAAAGAGACTCTTACCACTCCTCAATTGAAGCAGGCCATGGTTAACGAATATAGTGCTCTCTTGAGAAACATAACTTGGGAATTAGTTCCATATTCATCTTCTATGACTCTGGTAGGTATTAAGTGGGTTTTCAAAACCAAGTCGAAACCAGATGGAAGCATTACAAGATATAAAACATGTTTAGTGGCTAAAAGGTATAATCAGACACCTCACATAGATTATACATAAACATTTATTCTTGTTTTTAAACCAACAATAGTGAAACTAATCCTTCACTTAGCTGTCTCATTTGGGTGGAGTGTGAAGTAGTTAGATGTAAACAATACGTTCTTAAATGGAACTCTATAAGAAGCAGTGTATATGTCCCAACCATAAGAATTGCAGGACATTTCAAGACCTTAATATGTGCGTAAATTGAAGAAAGCTCTTTATGGACTTGAGCAAGCTCCAAGAGGTTCGTCTGACAAACAGAAAACTATACTGCTGCAATGGGGTTTCATAACTTCCATTTCTGATACTTCATTGTTTATTTATGAAGTTTCTAGGGCTATTATGTTTCTAGTGTATGTGGATGACATACTTCTTACATGAAACAACTCTTATGCTATGAATAAGATGGTACATGATCTTAATTAAACCTTTGCTTTAATGGACTTGGGACATATCCATTTATTTCTTGGAGTTGAAGTCTTTAGAGATGATTATGGTTTTATGTGTCTCAGTCTAATATATCACTGACTTGCTAAAAAAAGACTCACATAGATGGTGCAAGGCCTGCCTCATTAGCTGCTAGTGCATCTTTGAGACTTACCAAGTCTGAGGGAGAACCATTCACTAGTGTAACCTTGTTCAAAAGAACTACAGGTGCTCTTCAATACATGTCCATGACTAGACCTGACATAGGTTTTATAGTCAACAGATTAAACTAATTCTTGCACAAACCAGCCTCCATTCACTGTTAGTCATGTAAAAATGGTCCTTAGATATCTAAAATGGACTATCATTAACAAGAGCAAGATGTAAAATTACCTTGTTACTGCTCTAGTTATTATTTTCTTAGCTTCTTTATTGACTGTCTATAAGAAAGACATAACAGTGAATTGGCTTGCACAGTTCATCATGTCTTATTCAATGATTCATTTCAATGAGTATCTGGCCAGGTTTATTTATTCACACACACATCAATAAAACACTAGGTGATATTGTTGCATTTTACAATCCCGTCACGAATTCCATATCTGTGAATCACGTAACTCCAACATAGTTGAATCACGATCCCAACAACCGAGGTATTGTCCGGCAGTTCGAACTCACTTCTTTGACTTATCAAAAACCGCAAGTAACTAAGTCAAGTTTCGTATTCACCTCAGGATTAAGATAATCATGAAAATACATTAAATGTGTAAACAAATTGATTTAGAGCTTGATAAACAGCTTTGCTTCAAACTAATTTATTACCGGTCTATTCAACATGTTCCATAACATATCTAGGTCAACTGTTAGAGTCTCCACTCCCGTGCCCTAAAATTGAAATCCTTTGGTTCAACCTAACAGTCATAATCAGACTCAATTATCTAGTCAATCCTAAAACTGCGAATAACATTCTTAAATATTTCAGAAGATTTTGACTGGAAGACCCCTCAAAATTTACTCATCTTACATTGACAATAGTTCTAGGACTCGAGTAAATTATAAACACACATTAATTAATAGAGAAACTTTCATTCATTCATTAAATTCAATAATACAAAATGTTTAGAATTAATTAAATACTCATAAATAATTATTACACTCTACTTTATAGACATAATTCTAACAATCTCTCACTTGGACTAAAGTAGGTGTGTACAATCTCGTATTACACAAGTATATAGTTTCTTGTTCTCCTAAGATACTAAATGATATGTTTGACGGTATTCCAATGCTCGAGTCTAGGATTTGATTAAAAAATGACTCACCACACCCACCGCATAGCAAATGTCTGGCCTAGTGAAAATCATCGCATACATGAGACTTTCAACGACTGAGGCATAGGGAATATTTCTCATGTATTTCTCTTCTTGAGGAGTTTTGGGAGACTGTTCCTTCGAGAGACTGACTCCATGCCTGAAAGGAAGATATCCCTTCTTAGAGTCTTGCATACTGAAGTGATCCATCACCTTATCAATATAAGATACTTGAGATAGTGTTAATTATATGTTCTTCTAATCATAAAAGATCTTAATACCTAGGACAAAGGCAGATTCTCCAAGATTTTTCATATCAAATTACTTTGCAAGTCAAATCTTGACATCAAAAAATTTTTCTACATCATTCTTAATGAGCAGAATATCATCCAAGTACAAAACCAGAAAACAACCTTCCATTCATGTATCGGCTTATACACATAGGGTTCATCCACTAACTTCTCAAAACTGAAGTTCTTGACAGTTTCGTCAAATCTGATACTCCACGATTGTGACATTTGCTTAAGTCCATAAATGGAGTCCAGCAATTCTCAAATTTTTCCCTTTTGGACTTTCTACATGAACCCGTCTGGTTGAGCCATTTAAATGTACTATTCAAGACCATCATTCAGAAAATCAGTATTGACATTCATCTGTCAGATTTCATAATCGAGGGCAACAACAATGGACAAGAGGATTTAGATGGATTTAAGCATGGCCACCAGCGAGAAGGTATCCTTATAGTCAATACCTTCCTTCTGGGTATAGTCACTGGCTACAAGCCTAGCATTGAGTGTCTCCACATTTTCATCCGGACCTCTCTTTTTCTTATAAATCCATTTACACCCTACGAATTTTATCCCTTCAGAAGGATCTACAAGTTTCCAGACTCCGTTCGAGTATATCGATTGTATCTCAACATTTATGACTTCTTGCTATAGATTTACTTTAGGACCATCCATGACCTGTGAGTAGGAGACAGGTTGATCATTATCCTTATCTGAGACTCTTGTTAAAGCATCTCCATAATACATTGCACATCGTGTGGTTCTTCCATTACTTAATAGAACAGTTCTTGATTGGGAAGTCGGTGTCCTCCCATTAAATAATTCATCTAGTATAAGAGTGCTTCATAGCTTCATACTTATATGTAGTCCTCTTCAAGAAAATGCGTATCCATGCTCACGAATATTTTCTTGTTAGTGGGATTATAAAAGATGTATCCCTTCATTCCCTTGGGATATCCTACAAACCAATATAGTTCTTATCGACTGACTAACTTGCCTGTCTTCGGTTTCAGAACATATGATGGGAATCCCCATATTCTAAGGTGGTTTGCGGACGGTTTTCATCCATTCCATATTTCATATGGGGTACCAAGCACCGTCTTTGATAGGTGCATAATTTTTTATGGAACTTGGTTTAGAATGTATGTTGTTGTTTTCAAGGTATATCCCCAAAATGAATCTGGGAGGGATGAGTAACCCATCATGAATCTAGCCATATCCAATAGAGTTTAATTCCTTCTCTCTGACATACCATTCTGTTCTAGAGTGTCAGGTTTGTAAGCTAAGAAAGAATAGCCTCTTTCTTAAGAAAGTCTTCAAACTCTCCTATCAAGTACTTTCCACCACAATCAGATCGTAGCATTTTGATTTGTTTCTCTAGTTGCTTTTTCGACCAGAACCTTGTACTCTTTGAACTTTTCAAAGGCTTCAGACTTTTTATGCATTAGATAAACATGTACAAACCGTGAGTAATCATCATTGAAGGTTACAAAGTATTCATAACCTCTTATTGCTTGGATATTCAATGGCCCAAATACATCATTATGTATGAGTTTGAGGCATTAAGTGGCTCTTTCATCCTTCACTGAAAAAGGTCTATTGGTCATTTTGCCTTCTATACAGTGGACCATTCTTTGCAAATCTTTTAATCTTGTTCAAGTTAATGCGACCAAGACGTAAGTGCCATAAATAAGTTATATCGGTTGAGTCAGACTTTAACCTTTTACTATCCATTTACAAATCTATTTACTTCAGCGTCACATATCATTGGAACTATTATTTTTACGTAAAACAATTTGTTTATCAAACGTGCAGTAGTAATTAAGCAATCATTTTTAAATATACCAATATTTTTATCAATGAAATTCAAACTGAATCCTTGCTCAATTAAGCTAGCTACTGAAATAAGGTTCTTCCCAAAAAACTAGGATAGTAAAACCATAAAATTGTTATCGAATGACAATTTAATAGTTCCAACAGATACAACTGATACTAGTGCCCATTTCTCAACGGAAGCTGAACTCACCCTCGTCAAACCTTCTGATTTCCCTGAACTCCTACAGGGAATAACGTATATGGTGAGTGGCTGCGGAGTCTACAATCCATGAAAAAGTAGAGTCAGTCACATAACATGCCTCAATAACAAGTATTATACATTTATATCTCAACTCCTTGAGATAGTCTGGGCAGTTACATTTCCAATGGCTAGCGGCTGCACAATGATGACACTTATCTTTCGACTTGTCCATTTTTGTAGTGCCCTTACCTTTCGCAGCTTTTGAGTTTTGCTTCTTAGCCTTCCTCAGACCTCTATTGTGTTTCTTTTTTACGTCAGAGGTGGAAGGCTTACTTTTAGTAAAGTTTGCCTCTCCAGTCTTCCTCTTGCCCTTCAAAAACATGGTCTCAGCAGTTTGCAGTTCCTTCATTAGCTTAGGAAGTGAGTACCTTAACTTATTCATATCAACTTGTGTTTCGCCATCTATCTCAGCACCCATGATCTTCATCTCATTCAGATAACTAATGATCATCATCATATGTTCTCTGACATGAGTTCCAAGTTTCATCCTATAGTTCATGAAGTTTCACACAATAGCCTGTTTGGCTTGACGACCCTAATCTCTGAACATTTCAGTGATGTTTAACATCATATCTGCGACAGTTTTTATGTTCTGATGCTATTGTTACAAAACATTGCTAACAACGCCAAGATGTAACACCTGACGATCTCATCAGAACGCAACCAAGAAGGATAAGTATCATTTTCCTCTTGAGTCGATTCAGCAATAGGCTCAAGGGGACAAGGGATGGTGAGCACGAACTTATACTTTTCTACCATCAGCACGATATCAAGATTATGTTTCCAATCCACGTAATTTTCACCACTAAGTTTGTTCGCGTTCAAGATAGGATATCGACATGATTACTAAACAGAATAAATACAGCGGTGTAAATAAATACTCAATCATTTAGGAAAGTATGATGCATGATGCAAATAGTTTAATATTTAAAAATCCAATAAAAATAGTTCTTCCATGATGTTACGATCAACAACGATAGTTTGTCTCATCTAAAGACAATGTCCAAGCCACCTCCTATCGTATCGAGACTCATCTTATTTGGTTAACGCTTCTCAAGATGTCACTACATCTAGCTTAACCAATTACTAATTGTTTTGGTCACCTTGGCCCCATTGACTAGCCTCTATGAGGGATTCCAATGTGTTTCGGTCTAAGTATTTAACCAACGCATTGACTTAAAAGGTTGCCATGAACTAACGGTTTGTCTAGGGACGGTCCTGCCTCACCACTTTCTTTAGAAGCTTTAGCTTCTTAAGAAACTCGATAACTCAAAGCGACACGATTCCTAAGTTTCTCCCACTGAAGAGAGGATCACTAGGGCGGCTCTGAACCATTCATCATGCCACGATCAATTTTGCATTGGGGACCTTGAGAATGTTTCAACGTAAACGACTCTCCTACTTAGTTTTTGAAAATTTTTATTTTTCTTTGCTTTTTCAAAAAAAAAAAATATAACTTTTTATAAATTTGAAAAAACAAGTTTTGAAAATTATAAACTTTTATAAAATTTAAATCACAATTTAAAATTTATAAATTTATAAAATTCGCATTGTATCTAAATTATAACTCATTATATTTTTCTTACAATGATGCATGTATATGCTACATGACATTTTGATATTGGCATATTCATATTTTTATTTGACATGTTATATGATGATACAGAGTTAATAATATATAATTTATTCAAAAATAACTTTTTTATGGCTCATTTCTAATTACAACCCATAAAAAGAATAATAAATAAATTACAATAATTTAAATTTTAATCTACATGGTGTCTGTAATCTTCTCATTCTCCTTCATAAAGTCCCACCAATTTATAAGTCTTGACAAAAGTCCAGTCTCGTTTTCAAAATTCAAATTTCAATTTAAGGTTCATTTTTCAACAATTTTTACTTTGATAAATAAATTACCAAGTAAATTAATCAATTAATTTATTTTCAAAAAAAATTATAAAATAATTCTAACTAACTAATGTTGAAAATTTACTAAATTAAATAAAAACAATTTGCAGGAACTGGATTAGGCAAAGGGTTTTTAGGATAAATGTACATTTTTCATTTGCCTTAAGGATTTTTATACCTCTTTTTGAGAATAAAGAATTTTATACTCATAGCCCATCAACTTGTAATCTCTCTCTTCCCTCATCATTTCTTTTTCTTTTCCAATGCACATGTCAAATTAATTAAAGAATATTTTATTCATCTTCTACTTTTTTATTTTTAACGAAGTTTGGCGGTTTTGTTATTTTTTCGGTGATTTTGCATGAATACAATGGTTTTTAGGACCTTTTTATGACGGTTAAAAATGTATTCTTAATCTTTCCCCATTATATTTTAGAAGTACATTTCAAAGAATGATTGCTTTTGTACGTGAAATATTATGCTGAACCTCTAGAAGAATGATTGATTTTGTATGTGAAATTTTTTGGTGAACCGCTCCAAGAATTATTAATTTTGTATGTGAAATTTTTCAGTGAACCCCTCAAGATTCCTTTTGTACCACACTACACAGTGAGGTTCACTAAAAACGTACAAATTAATAATTCTTATAGAGGTTCATCAAATACGTGTTGGTGTTCACCAATTACGTACGGAGGTTCACCAAATACGTACAAAATAATAATTCTTGGGAGGGATTCACCAAATACGTACAACCTAATCACCATACATAATAGGCGAATCGCCTATTTTTAGCCCCTAAACGCCATCCTGAAGGTCATAATCGCATCGTCAAAGCCAAGCGCTAGTTTTATACCTCCAATCGCCTGTTTCAGTCCCCCAAACGCCATGTATAAATAGGTGATCGCCAGTCTCCCTCTCAATCACCACTTTTTTGCTTCTAATCGCCATTTATATGACTCTAATCGCCACCAACAGGCCCCGAATCCCAGTCATGGTAGGTGAATCGCTAGCCATGATTAGCGTTTAGAGCATACTGGTGACAGGCCCTAATTGCTAGACACACAGGCGTTTGGCCCGTGTTACTAGGACACGAGCCAAACGCCACCAGCAAGCCTCAAACGCTAGTCATGGTAAGCGAATCGCCATCCTTGACTGGTGTTTGGGGCCAAACGCCAGTCTTGAATGGAGACTCGCCATGTAGTGATAGCGTTTAGGTCCCCATTGTGACGTTTGACTCTTAACAATTTTCATACACACTTAGTTATATTCACACACTTTGACTTTTTATACACTTAACAATTTTCTTAAACTTAGTCATTTTCACAAATTTACTTATTTTCACACACTTAACCATTTTCACACACTTAGTCATTTTCAAATACTTCGCCATTTCACGAACTTTCTTATTTTCACACTTAACCATTTTCAACACTTGATTATTTTTTGCATATTTAACCATTTTCATACCCTTAACCATTTTAATATACTTGGTAATTTTTATGTGCTTAGTTATTTTCACAACCTAACCATTTTTGTAACTTAATCATTTAACACACTTGGCCATATCTTTATTACTAAACGCTTGTTTAATGGCTCCAATTGCTAAGTGTCATTTTCATACACTTAGTAATTTTTGCAACTTAGCCAATTTCACATACTTAAACATTTTCATACACTTAGTCATTTTCACAGATTTGGTCATTTCATATACTTAGAAATTTTCACATATTTTATCATAGTCGATAAATTATATATTCACACACTTGGTCATTTTTACACACTTAACCATATTTTCATGCACTAAGATATTTTTCACATACACTTAGCCATTTTTATAATTTTTCACACACACTTCGTAATTTTCATTCACTTAGTAATTTTCTCACCCTTTGTCATTTTTATGTATTTGTTTTGTCACTTAGCCATATTTTCATGCACTTTAGAATTTTCTCTACTCTTCCATTTTCATGTTGTGTTTTGATGGAACTCAACTATTCTTATGTACTTAATCATTTTCACAAGATAGCCCTTTTCACATAAGTGTTTTAATACACTTTACTATTTTTATACGCTTAGTCATTTTTCACACGCTTGGTCATTTTCATACATTTAACCATTTTGACATGCTTGGTCATTTTCGCATACATGTCAATTTCCATACACCTATTTTCGCGTGTACTTGGTTATTCTTATTCCATTTCTCCAAGCTCTTTTCAAAGACTCCACATACTTAATCATGTCCACACTCTTAGCCATCTTGATATACTTGATCATTTTCACATTCTAATCTCATTGTATATCTTTGTGCAATAATAACTCGTTGCTAAATAAAAAAAAGTTAATTCAGACTTTCCTTTAAAAAAGTATGTCATTCATTGGTATCATTACATATACATATTCTTTTTCGTTACAAATCCCTTATGTTTTAAATCTCTACAACTTCTAACTTAATTTCTGGTTATAACACAAATACAATGACGGATAATTTTTAATAATTGATTCAGCTGCATCGTCTTATTCCAAGTTGGATATGTACTCTACTATTTGTAAATGCTCTTCCATTTCTTCAATTCACTCTAATTAAAAAAAATGGTGATGGTTTTAGGAATATGCATATCTTCAAATGTTGGCCATTAGTTACAAAATGATCCAAATCAAATATGTCTCCAAAGATTGGCCATTCGGTTTGGTCTCTTCATTAGAAACATGTATTTCAACAATATTCTACACAGGGTCATAATAGTTTATATCACAAATTTATTTTACTTTTTATTGTTTCTAAGTCCATAGGCTTGCCAATTACCTAAACCAATTTAAATGAGGACATACAAAGTAGAAAAGCTTTAATGGCAGAATGAAAGGCATCTTATAAGATGAAAGCCACTAAAGCCAATTTTGAACTTTGAGCACATACATATGCAAGTAATATACCTCTTACATAAAAAGTGAGGAAAAATTGCAATGTTGGACCAACAATTAAGCGCCTTAAATCTATAAAAAATAATCAAAGATTTTCTACACTCACTGAAGATGCTAATAAAGAGTTACTTTATTGTCCATGCTAATAAAAAGTTACCAGGAATGTTCAAAGTAATTTTTTTCCGTTTGGGCAACAAAAGAAATTCAAGTTAAAGAAAGAAAAGGAGGGAGAGCTAATATCACAATAAATAAATAAATGCTAGACAATATATAGAACCGAATCAACTTTGAACCAAGAAATTACTATAGAGCAATATTCAACTGAACAAAGAATAGATCCTTAATGAACCTGTAAGAACCTTCTGTTGTGAATCAAGCTTCACTATAACATTTGTACGGTGAATGGCTATGACCCAGCAAATGTATCCTTTCAGTGGACCTACATGGATTCTCAAGTTTTGACTAATGGAGAACATTCCATCTCCACTGTTGACTAGATTAAAAGTTATGGATTAGTAGGAATAGAGAAACATGAGTAATCTACAACTCATAACATATAAGAAAGACCACATCTATACATACACTCGAGTTTATTTTCCCTCGTTTGCCATGGCTGTTTAGATGACAAGGGTGACATAGGAGATGATGGGAAATCTTTAAAAAGTGAGGTTGAACTACCTTTCCCACCACACTAACTAAAAATACGGGAAGGAGAATATATCAATTAGCAAGGACATTAACAATCGATACTAATGTAGGAGGATAGGAGAGAGTTACAACCTTATCACTTGAATTATCATAAGAAACCTTAACTTTCTCACACATTTAAGATTTGGAGCAGAATTATGTTATCATCAAACCTTAAACATTGACGTTGCTAATAAATTTAATCAACTTTGCAGAGGCCATTAAAAAAATTACCACAAGACATCTCAATTGAAGATCATGAAAATATTTATCTTCATAGGAGCTCATAAAACTATGAAGATTTAAGATTATGAAGATTTCTACTTTCATGTAATTTTTACTAGGAGCTTACTCATTTTATTTGTCTTTATTAAAGCTCAATTTATTTAGGGATAACTATCCTTAAATTAAATCTACATCCATAAAAGCCTAAACACCAAAAATCATATCTCTCTTGCATAATAGACAAAATACATGAGATTGAGATAATGACAAAGCGCAAATAAAGTAAGTTTCAATTTCAAGTAGATAAAGAGAGATAGAGCTTACCCAAATAGTTTTTTTACAATATTGTGTTATATTGGGTAGGAGTTTTCCTTACTTTTTTTGTCAATGATTTTTTGTCCTTCTTATTAAGGATGGAGTGTCCTTTCCTTTGTCCA
Source organism: Datisca glomerata (assembly GCA_003255025.1). Taxonomy (NCBI): domain Eukaryota; kingdom Viridiplantae; phylum Streptophyta; class Magnoliopsida; order Cucurbitales; family Datiscaceae; genus Datisca; species Datisca glomerata. Next base: position 950,213 of record QANY01001639.1, read on the forward strand.
TATTCAAAATTTAAAATTTTTCCTCCTAAACCCTAACCTCCATCTCCTCTATAAATACACCTTATTTCTATTCACAAAACAAATTCATAGACAAGAGACTTGCTTTTGAAACTCTCTGAATACTCTCATAAATCTCTCTTAATATTTTGAGCTTTGCACTTGTAGATTTCTTGAGTGAACAAGATTTTTTTTGTGAGCTTAGATCGGAGATTCTACTCTTTTGATAGAGTTATTTTAAGGGGTCACTTAATCTCAAAACACATTGCCTTGTGAGGGTTAGTTGGCACTCATAAAGCCAATAATGTTTGTAAGGTTTGGTCTTCACCCTTAAGAAGATCGTTGGATTAAAAATCTCCAAGGGGGGCCTTTGAGCGTGGACGTAGGGATATAATTTTTCAAACCACATCAAAATATCATGTGCCTATCTTCTTCTACTTCTTCTCTTTTTATATTGTGTTATTTATTTTCCGTACTTCAATTCTCACACTTAATTTTTGCAATTTGATTTCCGCACTTTAAGTTTTCTTAATTATTTTATTTGCTTGCTTTATATTTCTGCATTTATATTATCGCAAGCATTATTTACTTCAACACTTTTATCTATTACTTATTTATCTTTTCAAGAGTTAAGCTCGTGGAACATTGAAGTTCATTCTTGAACATTCATTTTTCACTTGAGTGTGAAAAGTTTTTAATTTGAATACGATCACCTAATTTACCTCCCCTCTTGGATTGCCATATTGATCCTACAAAATTTCAACATTTTGTTCTAAATATATTTCACAACGCCTTGCATATCCTGTATTTGAGATAGACTCAATCAGATAAGAGCAATTTTATAACATCTAATTTCCTAAAATATTAGTTAAACAAGAAAAAGAACAATATATTTACTCACTTGGCATGAGATGGCAATATTTTAGAGGAATCAATACAAGAAGACTATAAAAATAGCTACAGAGATCTAATTCTACAAAGAAATAACAAGTAATGGGTATTTAAAAACTAAAAACTTAAGTCCTAAAATTATGAGCAAGACAAAAATATGAAAATATAGTTGGCACCTCAGTGGGGATAAGTTCTACTATTGCCTTTCCATTGTTCTTATCTGATTTGGCATGAAATTTCCGCTGGTGACGGCAGGATCAAGTCGTTTGATTCACCATAACTTCCATTAAACTCTTCCACTTCTGTATTAAGCATACGATAGTCGATGTGTCCCTTCGCCCCTTCCCACCATATACAGTAAGAGTAGAAAACAAGTTAAGTAGGCTGAAGGCCATCAAAAGGAAGTAGATTATTTTTCCCAATGTTTTAGTTGAAGATTTGTGCAATTTCTTCAGAACTAAAAATTGAAGAATTATGCACATGGTTCAAAATTAATGCCGGATAAAAAGGATTTTGGTTATAGTTTTCCTTGCGACGGTCCGGGACGAGGTGGTACTTGTGATATTTCGGCTTGGGATGCATTTTATTTGGCAGTTTTCTAGATGTTAAATACCATTGAAGAAGAAATGGCAAATAGATTCCAATTGAAAGATGCTGAAACGTGGAACTTAATTGATCATTTTATATGCAAAGAAAATCATACAAATACATTAAACAACTATAAAAAAATCTTGATGTATAATAGAATAAATTAGGTAAGTATGACACTAGAAAATAATACGATGACCATATAGAGCAGTCCACTCAGACCCGGAGAAGAACAAATGGTAGCATAAGTAAACAATCAACGTCGAGGAAGTTCTAAGACAAGAGAGGCGGGGAAGATGAAAAAAGTAAGATTTGAAATGAGAGAGGCGAGGAAGATGAAAAAAATGGCTTCTCTTTACCCTAAATAGAGTAGCAAATTATAAATGGATTTTTCTGTTACATCAGGCAGAACACTTCTTTCAGGGAAAATAAAAACACAAAACAGAGCTCTCAATCTCAAGAAAAGGAAGACAAGATTTCACCTTAGAACTGGAAAAATAGGTTTTGAACCCAGCGGAAATCTACATCGCCGAGAACACAAGGCCTTGTCTGAAACCCCTTCTTTAAGCCTTAATTGAGCTCTGGAGCGAAGACACCAATGTTGGAACAGTCTAGGAGCAAAAACCTAGAGACCCATCATCATTGACAGGTGAACCCGAAGCAAACCCTCGAGTGAAATGCGTGGAGGGGGAAAAGAGGGAGTTGAGAGAGGAGGACTTACCTTGAACTGATTTCGGGTGTTGATCTTTGATTTTAGGTTTTCAAAAAGATGAGAGGATGATGGTTTTGAGTGTCTCATAAATTACGTTTGGTAAGGTTCGAATGAAAATGTAAAGAAGATAAGGGAGTGGTAAAGAAGAGAAGGGATTACCTGTTTGCCCGGTGAAAGAGAGAAATAGTCTCTTAAAGGAATCTAACGGGCGGGATTAACCTGGTCATATCCTACGGTCATGATTAATCCCAGCATTAATGCTGGGAAAAAAAATTTCAACATTGGAGATTGATCCTGTCCAACAATATATTTAGTTTGATAGAGTAGGAAAAACTAACTGTAAGGTGTCGTAGAAGACTCAATGATGTAACTGTTCTTTGTCGTCACTGAAATTTACTTGTTAAAAGAAACTATTTTCCTATCCAATAGTAAATTTTTAAATTCAAAGTTTTCGAAAAAAGACAAGATTGTGTAATAATGAAAATTCTAAAACAACTTGTTATGCTAATCATAAGTATGTGACACATGCATCTTCCTGTTAGTGATTGCAAGAGAGCTTAATTTTGGTATGATAGTGCTTAAAAATTGAGAGATTTTTTATAGAGTACCTACTGTAAAAGAAAAAAAATGATTTCAAGACTGTAGGGGAGAAAAAATACCCGGGCTAAAGCCCACTCAATAATATTTCCCAACAAGGCCCAATACTCTCATTTCTTGGGTATAACCCACATTAAGTCCAAACCAATGACTCCTACGTGACCGAAGTCACCATGATGACCGAGACACTCTCCACGATCAGATCGATGAACACGACTCTACCTATACTAACACTACCAAGGTCACATCTCATACCTAGGATCATGACTACTCGAGATAATCGATGTCATTTTTCTGTCACAAGAAGATATAATAATCAGTCATACAAAGAAATGATAGGCGCACATCAAATCTATCACGCAATCTCGATAGTTGTTATATAAGATAATATGATAACCAAAATATCATGATCAGAGAATATTCTCCATGAATGTCTCTGTTCCTTATCATAATAAGAAAGAATATACAATGAACCTGTACGTTTGATTGACATAAAAAATCATTATTAATATATGATTGTCTCCATTAAACGGTAACAATTATCCATATTGCTAATATTATTGATTGCTAAGGTATTACCATGAAAATCATTATTAATATATGATGATCTCCATTAAATGGTAACAATTATCCATATTGCTAATATTATTGACTGTTAAGGTATTACCATGAAAATCATTATTAATATATGATGATCTCGAATAAAAAATTTCAGCAAAATTATTGACTACTAGACTAAAGTCTAGTAAAACTTTTTGCTAGACATTAGTCTAGTGAGTTTAAATTTTAACTATAAAATGCTAGATTATAGTTTAACAATAATTTTTTATTAAACTAGATTAAGTGTTGAGGTATTTTAATCTTCTCCTCTACTAAATAAGTTTAATTTTGTTAAAAAGAGTCAAATGGCTTCATTTTTTTTCGCTCTCAAGTATATTTCTGAAGCAATTTCTAAAAAATGAAACTTTCAAGTACTAAAGCGACGATTTTAAATGTTTGGGATGAAATTGAATCCACCAGGCAATTAATTGAACGTCATTTTCTCTTTATTTTAAAATCGGAGGCTTTATACTGTGGCCACAGAAATGGCCATGGCGGGAAGAAATGGCCATGGTGGGAATCTGTTACCGTCTACCAGTTTCTTTATCCATGCTCCCCAAGGTATAAGATACTTCAACTTCATAATTCTGTTAGTTCACGATCATCGTATATTCGTTCTTAATTCTCGTTCCTTCTGATTTGTTTATGAGTCATTACCGTTCGTTTTATAGGAAGTACATGGCGTCCGATGCTGCTCAAGTTCACCCGATAACTCTAGCGGTAACTACAAAAAAGAGACACCGGGAATTATTAAAATCGCAGTTAGTGGAGTCACCGAGCTCCTCCGGCTTTTCTTTTCCCGCGACAGAAACAGGTATTTATATGGGTTATACTTTATTGGTCCCGAGAAAAAACAGGAATCAGTCAGTGTTTATTCATTTTGTTTCTTTTCTACATTTGAGGGTTGATGTTGAATTTACGAATCTATTATTTATTTAGGATGAAAAGTCACGTTTGAATGTTTCAATTCGAGGTTCTATAGTTTCTGAAATAGAGCTGCTGGAATTTCGAATGTATTGGTTATCATAGAATTGTCAAAATCATGTCATTTTCTTGTACCGACTTAAGGAATATTGTGATGGTGGCTTTAGAATTAGCTATTAGAATGCAGTTTTCACTGCACTCGCAATGGTCTATATAGTTTATTCCGCCAAGGTAAGAAATGATGTCACCAGTCACCAATTTTTGTTTTAACTAAGAACAATAGAGGATGTGATCGCGGGAAGTTTTACCTTCTCGTCGGATTCTGCTTTTAACTCAATCTCTCTTAGTTTTGTTATTTTTCAGAAAGAATTTCTCAATGAAATATTGAATCATTCTGTGGAGATGGAGAACTTATCTGCATGTATGATCAGACACTGACGTTGTAAAGTAGCATGGAGGCTTTCATAATAGCGTGTGATTCAATACTGTCAAACCCCGATACTCCAACTTGGGTGATGATTATCCACTAGGATTCCCCACATGCATATTGTTCATACCTCAAACAATATTTTAACCGAACTTCGTCTTTTGCTCAATTTTGGTTCGACTGACGTGTTACAGATTTGATAGAACCAGTAACAATCAGGGAGATGAGTTTTTAGTTTCAGACGTTGATGAAGTTGTGACGATCCTCAAGTCGGATTATGAGAATGCTTACTTTGTCACAGGTAACTTCACACATGAATAACTTTGAACTGTATATAGGTTGCATTCCCTTCTGCATCTGAGCTAGTTGGTACCAACGCTTAAATTCTCAAATGGTTAAATATCTGGCAGATAATTTAGGACAAAATAAATTCTGGTATTTGATTTTTCTTTAGCCTAGAATAAATTATCTTGTGACGAAAAGGATGTACAAATGAATATACTTATAATGAACAATTTAACATATTTAAAATATCTTATTTGTTACTCTAAAATACACTATATTTACATGTATAAATTATGTGACAAAGATCCTATATAGTACTGAATGTATGTAATAAGCAATGATATTCTTTTCATTGGAAACAGGGATATTCACTTCTGCCATGTACGCTGAAGATTGCATTTTCGAGGATCCAACTATTAGTTTTCGAGGTAATGAGAGTCACGTCAGCATTTTAGAGGTATTTCTAGTTCTTGTGTTTATCTTTTTAATTTGACATTTAGTGCTTATCTCTTTAAAAGGATTAGGATATGGAGAACAACTTATTTGATTTTATCATCTTGACACCACAGGCAAAGAGTTGTATTCACGCAACTTAAAATTGCTTGTTCCCTTTTTTGACTGCCCATCGGTTCAATTACAAAAGATTGAGAAGGTACTTTTCTTATTTTTGATATATAGTTCTATATTAATGAGATAACAAAATTGCCATGAATGCACAACAGTTCTAACTGGATAAAAGTATACACTGTTTAGTGCCCACGGTTTCCTTGGGGACCAAAATGTGTTAAATATGTGTGTTCTGTGCAGTTTTAACTGGATTCTAGAGCCCACTATTTCTTTGGGGACCAAAACTTGTAAACATATGTTTGTTTTGGCCTTTGGGCATAATCTTGTCTATTAGAGAGAGAATTGAGAATTCATCTATAGAAGATACAGGTGAAAATCACCTGAAGAAAGTGAAGGCGAAATGCATTGCTTAATCTTTTACTTGCAATTGAATATTATAGTTTAGAAAACAAGCTTTCTTGGTCTTTGATTCGTTGGAATATCAGAAACTACAGAAGACGGGTGTATGATTTTGTTGTAAAATCGTTGAGCATTTGAAAGGGATAGAGATCAACGTCCTAATATGAGATGAGTGATGTCTGGCTCATTCAGAATATATTTTCTTTCTTAGTGTTGAAAACGTTGGCAAGTTATGTTACGATTGGAAGATATATCCTGCTTCTGGAATTGATTACTTTGCCATGAATTTACAATAAAGAAAGTTTGTTTCAATTTCTTTCACAAAATATCTACTTGAGCTCCATCATTACCTGCGTGAAGTTCAGTAAATGCTGATGGTGATGAGACTACTGCGTACAGGATATCAATTCGGGAACGGATTTCGTGCTGGCAACATGGAAATTAAGGTTCTTGTTGATCATTACTCGTCTGATGTTTTGTTCTTGAAGTGCCTATGGAGTTCTTTATCATTTAAATTTAAGTCTTTTCTTTGTATTTGGAGACGTGATTGTCCATCCGTATTCTGTGACATTTTCCAAAAGAATTAATTACATGTTGTAACATCATCCGCTTTATTATTATTTTTTCAGTTTGGCTAATCAGTAAATGAAATAAATTGACTTACCTTTTAGATGATTTCTCAAGACATTTTCATTTCCTCATGTCTATTGTCCTTTTTCTTTGTTTATTCGGAAAGACTTCCTTAGCTACTTAAGGTACCAATGAGATATTAATCATTCCAATTACTAGTCTAAATGTGAGATGTAAAATTATCCCAGGCCTCCACATGAATTTTGGCTCATAGGCCTAATTAAGTCCGATACAAAAAGAGCTTGGATTACTGCTTTTTGGAACCTTGGACTATATATAAAGAGAAAGATTCTGGATATTATAATCTGGTTTGCACGGAAAACTTTACTCTATTATGACATGTATTAATGCATTTTTGTGTCATTCATTGGACGAGGAAGTCTGAGGCAATTTAATTGACTTGCCTGACCACTTGAGGAGTTCATATACAATAACTACTTAGAAATATGTAATGTGCTTCCATTTGATTATATCTATGGCTCTCTACCCAAGTCTTGACTTCTAAATGTGAATGCAGGACCTACCTAAAACTTCCGTGGAGGCCTCTTATATCTATTGATGGAAGTACACTGTACGAATTAGATGACAATTTCAAAGTGAGAAATGGTGCTTTATGTAAAGTTAAAATTATTTATGTGCATTTTTTTTTTACCATTTACGAGTGCTTGCTATTCCTTATCCTTGCTCTTGCTCATATTACAGATAGTCAGACATGCTGAGAGCTGGAATGTTCCTGCACTTGAAGCAATAGGACAGATATTCAGTCCACGTCCTAGATAGACCGAAGATAGAATATGACGAGTCATTCCGCAGTTGGAGACTTAGTGTGGAGATGTCAGATAATTTTTTCATCCGTGCTACTGATGGTATCAAGGCAAAGCAAAATGTACGGTATGCTTCACTGGGAGCCTGACTCATATTCAACCTTTTTTTTTCAAGTTGCAATTTATTTTAGGGCTAAATGTGAAAATATCTTCCACACTTTGGTTGTTTTATCACCACATTTCCATATTATATTTTAGCGAATTTAATCCATGCACTTAAAATTTTTGTAATTAATCCCCCTCTTACACTGAAATGATTAAATTTAGCTTATTTACACATCAACAAAAACAACCATATAATCTTTTTTCCAAAACCATCTTAATGCAAACTTCTTCGATTTTTTTTGGATAAATGAATTTATATGGGAAATTGAGAGCCTATCAATTACGTACTTAACAAAAACTTCATCGAACATGTATGTTTTGTAAATTTAAGCACGTGAGAAGCTCATTAAAATACGATAAATATGTTGAACAAGGAGTTACCTACAAATGATTTGCAAAAATAAGCTAATTTGACGGTTATTCTGTTACAGGAGCTGCTGATTACAAACATATCAAAATGCAGGGATCAGATTCTAAAAAAAGTGTGAAGATGTGATGATAAAGCAACGCCAGTGTTAATTTGTTTTTCACATTTAACCCTTTATTATTTTATACTGACAACATTCTACTAAAGCTTGTAGTATGAAGGTTGACTTTTCATACAAACTTAGGATTCTTTGGAGGAACGTGCTCAATCCAACATCAAGCATCTCAGAGAGTTTGGTCAATGTATAGGTAATAACAACTTTATTCCCATTATCTTCGCAATAAGTCATAGTAGAATTTGATTCAGACAAATCAAAACATAAATTAAATGATTTTCCCCAATGTTCATGATCCAATAAAGCAGTCATGATAATATGATATATGGCATTAGATATGCTATTTTAGGATTATCTTCTGAAATTTCATTCATGAGAACAAAAATGCAAAATGCTTGGCTGTCTTTGAGAAAGTGACAGAGTATGAAATGCAGCCAAAGAGTTGAGCACAAGTATAGAAAAGACAATCCATCTAAATCCAGAAGTAAGTAGGACCCAACAACAAATTAACCATTTTAGATTGATTGGTGGTTGAATTTGGCCAAAAGCCTAGAGTAGAAAAATGAAAAAAGTAAAGAAGATAAAGCATAATTTGGACAAATTGGGTAGACCAGACTTAGAATAATAAGTTTAGTATGTTAAATAACAGCCAAAACAGCCAAAATCAAGTCCATGTTTTTGTCTTCTGAGATGCCAAATATTATCCTTTTTATTTTCCAAAAAAGTCTAAAGAGAAACCATGGATAACGGATTTGAATTTTTTCATGTTACGTTTTAATGTTATAAAAATCGGAATTTATCAGATGACATGATTTTATTTGTGACCAAGAGATGCTAATGAATGAATAGTTTGAACGTTTCAAATCAAATACCTTAAATATGATATACTAAGAGTGAATATGAGACTACAAGTTACCTACAAAAAAGTACCCAAAAGTAATTCACTTGAATGGGGGAGCCATTTGAAGAGTGAAGTTGAGCAAAATTACAAAAGCTGTTTGAGGCTCTTATTTTCCCTAGGCCCCATCTCGCATCTTCCTTTTGAGGTGGCCAAAAAGGAAAAAAGACATTATAAAAAAACACCCTTTTTAAAGTAAGGAAAATCTAAATAAAGTCTCACGTAAGTGAAGAATTCACAGTGCAAACCAGCTCACATCTTGAGAGAGAGAGAGAGATATTAGGCATCTCTTTCAGAGGCGCAAATCAAGGAAGCCAACATGAATGAACTGTATACGTAAGGCTTAGCACAAGTGGCCCTTATGATAGTGATGATGCTCCCTTATATTAATCATTTAACATTCAAAGAACCCATCTTATGCCACACCACTTTTTCCCCCCAAAATAAATAAATAAAAGAGAGAAAAAATAATCAACTCCAATTATACTACATAGACCAATACCCAATCAGTCTAGGTTTACAAATTCAAGAAACTATGTTCCCTAATATCCTCTCTCTCATGATAAATGAGAACTATTCACTCTATTTTTTTATAATATGTATGTGTGCTCCAAAGGATTTTCAAATTTTGTTAAAAATTATTTAATTTTTTAAAATTGACAGATACAGACCATATGGAAATTATAAAATGACCTGGATATGAATAAAATTACATCTATGCTCGAGTATCCTGTCAACTAAAAGAAACATCCATCCCTCTCTCTTAATTCATATAGTGAAGTGAATGAGTTAGAGAAACTAGCACCAAGATTGAACACCATGATCCCATTATGTTTCAGCCAACCCAACACACTCTCGAGCAACTCACAAGTTTCTCAGAGCCTCATAACTTGCATTTACCAAATTCAGCTCTGCAACACTCCCACCTATCTCACCCTCACCTGGTCCAAATCCCTCTTCTCCCACTCCCTAACCATCCATGTCAATGAATCTTTCTCCTTCACTATCTCTCTCAACCCATCATCCTTCTCCCTCTTCAAAATCCGACCCGGTTCCAAATCCATCTACTTGACCCACCTCCACCACCAAAAGATCAAGCTTTTCTGGGACTTCACAACAGCTAATTTCCCCCCAAACTCAGCCCAGCCTGAGTCCAGCTTCTACATTGCCATCTCCTTCAATTCCAAGCTTATCTTCATTCTGGGTGATCTTCTTGACGAGTTGAATCGGCGATCCGGGTTGGTTCTCACCCACCAGCTAATCAGTGAGTCAGGTTTGTTATCTCGGAGAGAGCATGTGTTTGGACGCAGGAATTATGTATCAAGAGCTCAGTTCATGGGGTCCACACATGAAATTGAAGTTGAATGTAGTGGGGGAGTGCTGAAAGTAAAATTAGATGATGAAGTTAGGCTTACTGTGAAGAGATTGGCCTGGAAATTCAGAGGGAATGAAAGGTTCTTTGTTGGTGGAATTGAAATTGAATTTTTCTGGGATGTGTTCAATTGGGTCAATAACAATGGTGGGGCTAATGGGACTAGACATGGAGTTTTTGTTTTCCAAGTTGGTGAAGGAGGTGTTTGGCCTGAAGTAGTTGGCCCGGAGAAGAGATTGATAAAGAAGAGCTTGTCATCGTTATCAGCACCGGGATCAACGTCAATGCCGCCGATGATATTATCGTCGTTGCTATCTCCATCACCGTCGTGCTCTAGTATACTGCAATGGGCAGAGGAGAGTAGTGATGGAGGGAGGAGTTCATGTTCTTCTTCCACAAGGTCTAGTGGAAGCAATGGTGGTTTCTCTTTGTTGTTGTATGCTTGGAGAGACTGTTGAAATTTGATAATTAATTAATTAAAATTGCAATGTGTTCAATTTTGTAACTGACTTAAATTTTCTTAGATTTTGTTTGAATTTTGGATTTTTATATAAAGAAATTCTGAGGATTGTATCCCCTTTCTTAGATATAGTTCACAGGAGAATTCTGAGATTTAAAGTTCATTAAGACATGATAAGGGGGAATTTGACTTTACATTATTAATTATCATTCCAATTTCCTTAATATAAACTATTCTTAGCATTTTACTATCTCGTGTCACTTGCAAATTCTAAAGTAAAGGTGATAATGTGATTGGAACCAGATATTTTTATATGAATAGAGAGATTAATCACCTATGTAACATATCTCATTGATTTATGAAGAAACTACAGTAATATCCGGATTTTCAAGGAGGGGTTGATTAAATGGCTGGATAATTAAAAGTTGACAAACATGGTCCAAGAGATCATTGACTGATGTGAATGTTATTAGTAACTTACATCGAACCATCAATGATTTCATGAAGGAGTTCCGAAGGGATGGTCATTTTCATAAAAAAAATACTGTTCATTTACTTATCACCACACTTAAAACCTGTATTTTCTTGCATTTTCCTGTTATAATTATTCAAATGAAAACGTCCATTATTTGGACTTACTATACTATATATGAAAATGGGCCTTTCCTTCCTAGTTCCATCTAACAATTTGCTGAACAGACTGTTTAGGGCCCAATTCAGAACATAAAGGTCAAGTTTTTTCTCCAGGTACTCCTGCAGTAAGCACTTCGAATAAAAGGACAACTTTGTCTGTCAGGAAAAAAAGCGAGTTGCAAAAGAACCTGAATTTTTTTTATAAAAATGAGTCGAGTAAATTTTTTTTTTATAAACCTACCAATTCAGAACATAAAGGCTCAAGTTTCTTCTCCTGCTACTCGTGCATTAAGCACTTCGAATAAAAGGACAACTGTGTGAGGAAAAAGAAGTGAATTGCAAAAGAAGCTGAATTTTTTTTATAAAAATGAGCAGAGTAATTAATTTAGATATTAAATTATACAGACTTAAGGCAATTAAATTTATTTATCCATAACTAAGACATTCCTTGTGATAATTCCTACTTCCGTCATACTCTCTCCGTGAGTGAGGGGTGGTGTCTCTTGTGATTAAGAGAGTTTCTTCTGCGGGCGTGAGAATCTACTTCTAATATTGGGCTTTTCTTGGGAAGGATTATTCCTCCAAACATTCCGTCTCCTTCATGGAAGAGATTGAACAGTTATGTAAGATGAGAAACTTGTTGTGGAAATAGAAAACTCCAGCTTACAAAGCTCGTTAGATGAAAAGCTCTGCCTAGTTTTCAAGTTCTATCAAAGAAAGGAGTGAACAAAAATGCTCTAAAATCTACTCTACTAAAGCTATGGAACCCAAGCAGGGGAGCTGTGATTAAAGAGATTGGAAGCACGTGTATGTAGCCCAATTTCGGAATTCAGTGGATCGGAAAAGAGTCATCTTAAATGAGCCTTGGAACTTCGACAAGGCTTTGGCAATATTTGGCGAGCTGGAAGGTTACAAATAGCCATCTGAAATAGAACTTTATGGAGTTCATTTTTCGACAAGAATTTTTAACCTCCCATTAACATGCATGACGGTGAGTGTGGGGAAACAAATTGAAAACATTATAGGAAAGTTTGAAGGGGCATCAGAGTACTACTGGATGTGAGGAAGCCACTCAGAAGGGGAATGAAGCTCCGTATAAACCAGAACGAAAAACCTTTTTGGGTAGAGTTCAAATATGAGCGTCTGCCGGACTTTTGTTATAGGTGTGGGCTACTTTGTCATACAGAAAAAGAATGCGAGAAGGATTCAGAAATTCTTGAAATAGAAGGAAAAGAAAATTTTTAGTATGGTTCATGGCTCCGAGCAATGGATCCCCCTAGTAATAAGGTGAAAATTCAGGAACAGATCTCAAATGATTCATCCTCATTAGCGGGCGTATCTAATAAGAAAGCAAGAGAAAATTCAAAGTGGAAGCCAGTTGATAGTGAGAACCGCAACCAGAACATGGTGGAAGGAAAAGAGGAGAAAAAATTGGAAAAAATAATTTCCATCCATGAGGAGGTGGTGGAAGGAGGAGGGGACAATCGGACGTTAAACGCTGACACGAATATGGGAGTTGGTAGTAGGGGCATGATGACTAGGCAGAGTAATGAGTGCCTAGGGGACAAAGAGGACATGTGCGTCTCATTGGCTGGTCCGTGTGATGAAACTGTTGATGGTTATAGTAACGGTGACAAAGATGTTTTAAAAGAGATTTCTTCCCAAAAAGATAAAAGGAAGTTACATCTCTTTACACTATAAGAAAATTCTCTCTTAGCTACTAAATTTTTAGTTATGAAATTAATTTTATGGTTAAAAATATCTTTTGACGACTAATATTTTTGTTGATCATCAAAATCTTTAGTATTTTATCGAGGAAAGTAAAAGAGAGACGCGCTAATTTTTCTTTAGGTTTTTGCTGACGAATATTAGGATTTCGTCGCTAAAAGGCACTGCTTTAGCAATAAATAAAAGTTTCGTCGCTATAGACTACCTAAAAAATGACGCAGTTTAACGATATCAATAAATCCTTCGAGCTCCCCCACCCAGCGAGCAGTTCAACCCTCACAAGGCGAGCCCTCACGAGCGACCTCGGTTCCCCTCACCCCGTGAGCGTCTTCATTAGTTTCCCGTCACCTCGGCGGCGAGCAATGAGTCCTTTCTCCTTTAATCTTTGATTTCCCCGTGTACCATCGAATCAATGAACGTACTAGATGATTTTGGAATACCTTATGAATTGATGCTGCCTGTCTTGATAATTGTGTTAGTTTCGTGTGTAGATGTGTGGGGGAGGGGGTATCACTTTGTATCTAAGCATGTTAGATGATTTTTGAATATCTTCTGAATTGATGCTTATTGTCTTGATAATAGTGTTAGTTTCGTGTGTGGGTGTGTGTGGATGGGGGGGATTATCACTTTGTATCTGAGCATGTTAGATAATTTTTGAATATTTTCTAAATTGGTACTCCTTGTCTTGATAATAGTGTTTGTGTGGGGGGTTATCACTTTGTGTCTGAGCGTGTTAGATGATTTTTAAATACCTTCTGAATCGATGCTCCTTGTCTTGATAATAGTGTTAGTTTCGTGTGTGGGTATGTGGGTGTTTGAGGGGGGGGTATCACTTTGTATCTGAACGTGTTATATGATTTTTGAATATCTTCTGAATTGATGCTCATTGTCTTGATACTAGTGTTAGTTTTGTGTGTGGGTGTGGGTGTGTGTAGGGGGGGAGGGGGGTTGTCACTTTGTATATGAGCGTGTTAGATGATGTTTGAATATATTCTAAATTGATGCTCATTGTCTTGATAATAATGTTAGTTTCAATGTGGGTGTGTGTTTGTGGGGGGTGTTATCAATTTGTATGTGAGTGTATTATCTGATTTTTTTTTAATATTTTCTGAACTGATGCTCATTGTCTTGATAATAGTGTTGGTTTCAATGTGTGTGTGGGTGTGTAGGGGGCTTATCACTTTATATTTGAGCGTGCTTGGTGATGGTGTTTGGATAATTTCTGATTGATGCTCCAATAGTGTTAGTTTTAATTTAAAGCTTGACTCATTGTGATGTTACACAAGAACGAATGCGCTTTTTGTGAGATGAACCTATCGCTGAGGATGTCACACATCGCTCCGAAGAAGAGATAGTTGAAAAGTCCTCGGGTGAAATAGTGGTCTTGGACATGGAGCCCCACCGACTTCTTCCAAGAAAAAGAGTCGAGTTGTAGTTGAAAATATAGAACTAAAAAAAACAAATCAAGTTGATGGAGAGTCAACTACAAAGCTTACTCGCTTGAGCTCATCAAAACGATTTTCATCTCCTGATGATGACTCAACAGCAGAAGCATGAGCTATAAAATATGTGTTAAACTTTGTAGTTAACATCAAACTTTAAATACTCTATTCTTTATTTTTCTTTGGATACATTTGTGAATCAAATCCTATAATAAATTGTGATTCGGGGATTTTGTAATGAACTATTATATTAATGATATGTAAATGTATTTGTTAGAAAAATTTCGAGTTTGATAAATTTTCTGATGATGTTAACTGCTATTACAGGTGATATTAATAATTATTACAGTATTTTTGAAATGCAAAATTTGGTCGCCGAATGGGGTTGTCACTTTGTATGTGAGTGTGTTAGATGATGTTTTAATATATTCTGAATTGATGCTCCTTGTCTTGATAAAGTGTTAGTTTCAATGTGGGTGTGTGAGTGGGGGGTGTTATCACTTTGTATGTGAGCGTGTTAGATGATTTTTGAATATATTCTGAACTGGTGCTCCTTGTCTTGATAATAGTGTTGGTTTCAATGTGTGTGTGTGTGTGTAGGGGGCTTATCACTTTATATCTGAACGTGCTTGATGATGATGTTTGAATACTTTCTGATTGATGCTCCAATAGTGTTAGTTTTAATTTAAAGCTTGGCTCATTTTGATGTTACACGGGAACGCATGTGTGCTTTGCGAGATGAGCATATCGCTGAGGATGCCACACCTCACTCCAAAGAAGAGATAGTTGAAGAAGTCCTCGGATGAAATAGTGGTCTTGGACATGGAGCCCTACTGACATCTTCCAAGAAAAAGAGTCGAGTTGGAGTTGAAAATATAGAACTAAAAAAACAAATCAAGTTGATGGAGAGTCAACTACAAAGCTTACTTGCTTGGGCTCATCAAAACGATTTTTCATTTCCTGATGATGACTCAACAGTAGAAAAATGAGCTATAGAATATTTTTTAAGTTTTGTAGTTAACATCAAACTTTAAATACTCTCTTCTTTATTTTTTTTGGATACATTCGTGAATCACATCCTATAATGAATTATGATTCAGGAATTTTGTGATGAACTATTAAATTAATGATATGTATATGTATTTCTTAAAAAAATTTCAGGTTTGATAAATTTTCTGATGATGTTAATTGCTATTACATGTGATATTTAATTATTATTACAGTATTTTTGTAATGCAAAATTTGGTAGCCGAAAACATTTCGTAACAAAAAAAATTGGTGGAAAAAGTTTTTGTGATGAAATTTTTTTGGTCGCGAAAAACCTTTGGCGACCAACTTTTTTTGTCGCGAAAGGGTTTTGGCAACGAACTTTATTTTTTGTCGCGAAAAATATTTTTTTTTGTCGCAATAGGCTTTCGCGATCAGTTTTTATTTCGTCGCCAATGGCTAACGCGATAAGATCTAAAAAGTCATCGCGAAAGACTTTCACTGGTGAAGCAAAAGTGACAAAATTCACGATGACTTTTTGGGGCTTTAGCAACCAAAATGTTTCTCGTAGTGTTATATGAAGGATTTTAATCCTCGTTGGAATAAGGCTAATGCAGAGTTTGTGAGTGATAAAGCCAAAAAAATCTTTAATGGAGATTGATAATACAAATCCCATCCCAAGCCCAAATAGCCCATTTCTGTAACAAAATGGAAAAGATTTAAACAAAGGACTGGGCTTAAACTCCCAGAACCAGATGGGCTACAAAGTCCTACACACGTTGACATTTTACCATAAGTCAGTATGAATGAAACTCCAGTAAAAAGGAAGACCAACACAGACTCTCCCACTCCCTGAAAGTTACAAAAAATTACGTCTCAATTTCTGGATGTCTCATCCCAAGCAGCGGGTTCTGAGAATCGATCCGCTGTGAGCCATGAAAATGTTGGAATGCCTGGGGGAAAGGGCAAACCTTGGGCATTCGCTGCTTTGTACAAAATAGTGCAAAGCAATTTTCCTACCTTAGTATTTATCATGGAAACAAAAATATCGCATGGTGAAGTTGAGAAAATTATGATAAAGCTTGGATTCAGTAATGGATTGGTGGTGGATAGGGAGGGGCTTAAAGGTGGCATGGCTCTATTCTGGGTGAATGATGTGTCAGTTTCAATCCAATCGTACTTTATGGGCCACATTGACGTCACAATTTTGAAAGCGAACGTTTTTGTTTGGAGATTAACCAGTTTCTATGGGAGTCTGTATTCACAGTAGAGGTGCCATTCGTGGGACCTTCTAAAAGGATTAAATGCACTTATGAGAAGGCTTTGGTTGATTGTAGGGGATTTTAATGAAATTCTGAATCATTTCGAGAAAATGGGAGGCAATATGAGTTACACCAAAAAGGACCCTTCTTCACATGGTACACTAAAAGGGAGGGGGTGCCTTCATCAAAGAAAAATTGGACCGTGCAGTTGCCAATGATAGTCGGATGGATCACTTGAAATGGGCTTGGGCTACGAATTTAGGGTTATTTTCATATGATCACAGAATGATGATGGTTCATTTAGAAAAGAATGACCCAAACTTATTACATAGCCCAATCTCATTAAATAGAGACAAAAGACGGTACTTTGAAGCTATGTGGTTGAAAGAAACTGATTGTGGCAACATAATTACTCAGAACTGGGAACAAGAAGAAAATGTGAGAAATGGGGAAAAATTTCTAGGAAAACTTGGGAGCTGTCTTCTTTCATTAAAAGAGTGGAGTGGCAAGAAATTTAGGTCTATTTTCAAATCTTTAGCAGCAAATAGATATCGGCTTAGTAATCTTTTGGAAGGGAAAAATTTGACTATCAATTGGAAGGAGGCGCAACACCTTAAACATGAAATTTCTACGCTGAAACACAAAGAAGAGATCTACTGGAACCAAAGATCTCAGGTTGAGTGGCTGAAATCTGGAGTTAAGAATACAATTTTTTTCACTCGAAGGCATCTGAGAGGCGCAGGAAGAATATTGTCAAAGGTGTTTTTAGCTCTGATGGTTCATGTTCAGAATCTCTCGAAGATATCATGGGTTCTGTCAAGAATTATTTCAGGGATATCTTTACCTCAACAAGCCCAAGACATGAAATTATTGAAAAAATTACAATTATATCCCGCGGAAAATCTCTCTTGAGATGAATGAGTTGCTTTCAGCCCCTTTCACAGACAAAGAGATTGAAGACACATTATGGAGCATGCAGTCATTCAAGAGCCCTAGATTATACGGCTTCCCCGCTATTTTTTTTAGAAAATTTGGCACATAATGGGTGAGGATGTCATTAATATTTGTTTATCGTTTTTGAAAAATAAATCTGATATTGGGGCTTTGAACAGAATTCTTATTGTGTTAATTTCAAAACTCAATGATCCTAAGCATGTTTCAGATTACCGTTTGATTAGTCTATGTTCTGTTGTGTATAAATCATATAAAAACCTTTACCAACAGACTTAAAATTATCTTTCCTAAAATTTTGAATAGCAGAGCGCCTTTGTAAGAGGTAGTCTAATAACGGATAGTATCATTATAGCTTTTAAATTATACACTCCCTTAACAAGAAAAAGAAAGGTAAACATGGGTTTTCTGCTCTTAAACTTGATATTAGCAAAGCATATGATAAAGTAGAATGAAATTTCTTGCTGGCTGTGATAAGAAGTTTGGGATTTAACGATTTTTGGACATATTTAATTTTCAGATGCATCTCTTCAGTTTCTTATTCGTTCTTGGTGAATGGGTTGATTTATGGTAATTTGTCTCCCCAAAGGAGTCTTCACCAAGGAGACCCCCTATCCCCCTATTTGTTTTTATTATGTACTGAAAGTTTTTCAGCCATTATTAAGAATGCACAGTAGAGTAATCGATTAATATGCCCAAAGGTCAGCCGCAATAGCCATGTCATATCTCACTTTTATTTGCTGATGATAGTTTACTTTTTTGTAGAGCTGATATGGGGAACTTTCAGGCCATTAAAGACATTTTAGAGCTGTACAGCCAAGCGTCAGGTTAAAAAATTAATCTTGGTAAGTATGTTATGGCTTTTTCCCCGAATGTTCCTCCGGAAACTAGAGATGCTCTGTCAACCCACTTAGGGATCAAAGTAACCAAATTTCATGAAAGATATCTAGGGCTTCCTGCTTGGGCAGGGGTGAACAAAAAAAATTATTTAATAGTATTATGGATAATGCCAAAGCCTTACTAAATCGGTGGCGTGAAAAACAATTCTCAATAGGGGAAAATAGATTTTGATTAAAGCAAATGTTCAAGCTCTTCCTAACTACTCGATGAATATTTTTAGACCTCCCACTTCATATTTTAAAAATCTTTGTAAGGAGATAGCTAGGTTTTGGTGGGGGTCCTCAAACCACTTTAAGACGATAATGGCTTTCTTGAGAAATGTGTGCGAGCTGAAACTTTTGGGGGGAATGGGTTTCCTTTCTTTAGAGATTATTAAGAACCTGGATTGCTTGATGGCTCGCATCCTCAAAGCAAAGTATTTTCAATCTTCAGATTTCCTCTCTTGTAAGTTGAAATCTAATTGCTCCTATCTTTGGCGAAGTATAATATGGGGTATAGATCTTTCTAATCAAGGTTATCGCTGGAGGGTAGGGGATGGGAGCTCATTTCGGCTTTTCAACTACCCCTGGCTTTCGAGGTCAAATACTTTTAAGCCTCAAGTTTTGAGTAAGTCAGCAAATGATATGGTGGTTGTGGACTTGATCCATGATCGTAAATGGAACAAAGAAGCTATAGTCCAGCATCTTGATCCCGTTGACAGGGAGATTGTTCTATCAATTCCTCTAGCCCCTATTCCAATCAAAGGTGAAATATGTTGGCATTATGAGAAAACAAGTAGATACACTGTTAAAAATGGCTACCATTTAGGCCTTAACTTAAATTATCCAGATTCTTGCTCTAACGGTTGTGGTGATTCTTGGTGGTGGAAGTGTTTATGGAAACTCAACATCCCTAAAAAAATCAAGATATTTATGTGGAAGGCTTCCTTAGATTTGCTTCCTACTAGGGCTAACTTGGCAAGGAGAAGAGTAGACAATGGTGATAAATGTAATTTTTGTGGTAAAATTGATTCCACTACTCATGTTATTTTTTTTCTCTTTTATAAAGGATGTTTCGAAAAGAGCGGGCTTTCTTCATTATCTGCCAAAAAATTTCCAACAATGGGCTAAATTTGCGCATGGATGGTATTATGTTATTATTTTCACACTTGGATCCCTCCTCCCTTACAAAAGTTATTTTGTTATGCTGGGGTGTTTGGAACTATAGGAATAAATTTACGCATGGATATGTTTTTTGCCTAGGTTTTGATGTCTGCTCGTGGATTGAAGACTATGCCACATAATTTAGAGAAGCTAATGCAGTTTGTTATCCTTCCCGACTGGCTCCACCTATTCCCACCACTTGGACGAGACCTGATGAAGGAAAAATCAAACTCAATGTGGATGGAGCTATAGGTAATGGCTATAGTGTTGTTGGAGACATTTTTAGAAACAGTGATGGTAATGTAGTTGGGGTTTTCTTCAAGAAGTTTGAGGGTACCTTTTCTCCTATTACTATTGAAGCTTTAGCAGTATATGAAGGTCTTGCTATTGTTGTTATGAAGAACTTAAATGTTAATTTTATATAATCTGATTGTCTAGAGCTTGTTATCAATCTAACTAAGGATCATTTGTACTTTTCTGAAACTGTGATTTTTATTGACTTGTGTAGAGATGTGTTAGCTAACAGAAGTAATTGTAGAATCAAATATACTCCCCATACTTGTAATATGGTAGCCCACATATTAGCTCATTTTGGTCTCACGAGTTTAGAGATCTTTTGTTGGTAGGAGTTAGTCCCCCCCAACTGACATTCATTCTTCTAATAATGTTAGTTTCAGTTTGTTTGCTAAAAAAAAGTATTTATCCATGATAATTAAATTAGTTATTCCAGTTATTTTTGAAAAAAATTCTAGCAATTTTTACAATTCAGGCGGGAAAACTGTTTTTTTGTTGTCCTTTTCCGTGAGAAAAATGACATTTAATTTTAAGCAGCTAAAATGTCATTTTCAAGCAGCTAAAATACTATGAACTTTTACCGATTAAGTAAATAAATCTCTAAATTAAAAATACTGATGTGAACTCATTTGAATTAAATTGTTGAAAAGTCACTAAATCGTTTAAATCAATAGTAATTGATGTTAAATATTTCGATAATCGAAAACCAAATTTATTTAGATTGAATGACGACCAACTGAAAACACATCAGTTGGTAAACATAAGCATCTGAATTACATTTACCAAACTTGGAAAAATAAGTCCAAGTCTTTACCAAATAACATTCAAGTCTTCAGCATTTTGAAAAGAATAAGTAAATAATATAATAAATTAAAGAAGTCATAGTGTTTCTTATCTTGTAAAATTAAAACATCAAAACAATATTTATGCAACACGAAAAAATATAAGGCAAGTTAGTGACGGATCGAGAAAATTATTTCATGGGACAAGGACGATTAATTTGTATGATTTGTGGCACTAAAATAATAGATACAACAATGTTAGAATTATACGTTGAATTATATGACAATATCATCAATCAAAAAGTAAAATATAGAATAGATTTAAAAACCACAATGATCAATTTATAGATTAAGTTTGGTGTAGTGATGTATGAATTATTGATTAATAAATTTATAAATATTTTAATGAGTAATAAAACACTAATCTATAATTAATTGACACATCATTTTATCAATTAAAACTTTATCTATAACTTAATAAGTGTAAAATTATTCAAATAAGAAAATAAAAGAACTGTTGAGTTTCTCTATTCTGTGTCTCTATTTCCATTAATCTCCTCGTATATTATTTACATAAACTTTTGGATACACCAAACCTTCATATAATCATGAATTCTTCTATTATTAGTACATTGATATGTTCGTGGTAATTGTAGAGGCATAAAATTGTTTGGAGTCATCTCAGTCTAGGGGTGTTCAACGGTCGATCTGGTTAGATTTTTAGAGAAAAATAATACCAGACTAAAAATCACGACCCTCTTATATGGAGGACCGAACGGGCCAAAAATCTGAAAAAAAATCTGGACCAACCAGACCGAAATTCAACGGTCTGTTCGGACGGACTTAACGGACTAAATAACTGTTTTACAATAAATGTCTGAGTTGAGGGAGAGGGAGATGGTCTGAGGGTCTGAGTGAGAGGCAGAGTCGTGAGACATGAGAGGGGCTGAGCTGAGGGAGAGAGAGTGAAGAGGGACTGAGCTGGGGAAGGGGAGATGTGAGAGGCAGAGTCGTGATATATGAGAGGGGCTGAGCTGAGGGAGAGAGAGTAAAGAGGGACTGAGCTGAGGGAGGGGAGAGGTGAAAGGCAGAGTCTTGAGACGTGAGATGGGCTGAGCTGAGGGAGAGAGAGAGAGTGAAGAGGGACTAAGCTGTGGGAGGAGAGAGGTGAGAGGCAGAGTCGTGAGACGTGAGAGGGGCTGAGCTGAGGGAGAGATAGAGAGTGAAAAGGGACTGAGCTGGGGGAGGGGAGAGGTGAGAGGGTTGGCTGGAGGCGAGACGCGAGAGGGGCTGGCTCGAGGCGAGATGCGAGAGGCACTGGCTGGAGGCGAGACGCGAAGAAAGAGAAGGTCTGACTGAGTTAAGGGAGAGAAGAGAAATAACCTAAAACCCTAAAAAAATACATGCATACATACATATATATGTGTGTATATATATATATACACACACACACACACACACTATACAGTCAGATCGGTCCAGAACTAATAAAAATTTAGACCGGTTTGAAATTTTGGTCTTCTCTAAAAGGAGGACCGAACCGACCATTAATAATAAAAATACCGTCCATACCGATCAATTTCAGTTCAGACTAAACGGTCTGGACGATTTTTGAACACCCCCACCTCAACCCATAAATTCAAAAACTATTAGATCAGCTTCAGACATTATCTAAACTCTTCAGCCCATTATGAAAAGCACATGGCTCCTCCCTATAAATATAATGTGACTAGCTCATTTTTAAGGTATTCATTCTCTAACTCTTTAACCTCATACTGTCAAAATTATTACTGACTTGAACGTTAAAATCTAATTGACTAAACATCAAACTGATGTCAAGTTGATAGTTTATTCACTATTTTCTCTTTTATTTTTAAATTATCATCTATTAGATTGTCATCATCTCCACTACTAACGTCTTTAACTAGGTTATTTGAGTAATTAAGTAATTGAAGGACGAGCAAATCCCATTAAAGTGTCGATAATTTCTAGAGACCTTAAAAACGTCAATCCACAAAATTGTGTCTAGCAAAATTAGAGCAGGTAATGATGTCATATTTAGAGCCAAGCTTTCGTCTAACTTTCAAATCTCATGTGGTAGTGGTACGGCATTTTACAGATTCAACGACAGCTAGTCAAACTATTTTATTGTTGTTGATGCTTCTACATCATTATTTTCTATAAAACTATTCAATTGTAATGTGAAATCAGAGAAATTAAGTATCAAACAAGTCAAAGACTTGAAAAAATAAAGTCTTATTCAAGCACAGATGGCAAGTTTTATACCAGTCGCAGAGGTACCTCTCCAATGTTGAGAAATTATTATTCATATTAATGTTGAGATTAATCATGATCATAGAATCTGACTTGATATCAATCATTAGTTTAATTTATGAATTAAATCATTTTATAATCGGAAGTACAAGTTACAGGTTGCTTCACTAAATTTTTAATTAAATTTCATTTTTGCTCCAATCCTCCTTGAGAAGCTTCACCAAAATTTAAGAAAATCTTATTTTCACCCCAATCTTTCTTTGAGAAGATTTATCAATTTTTTTAAAATTATATTTTCACCCCAAACTTCCTTGAGAAACTTTACCAAATTTTTGGCAAATCTCATTTTCACCCAAGCTTGCTTCAAAAGGTTTTCCTTCCTTCGAAACCTCATTCTTCCTTTGAGCTTCACTAAACTCAGTCTAGGGCA
Organism: Datisca glomerata; assembly: GCA_003255025.1. NCBI lineage: Eukaryota > Viridiplantae > Streptophyta > Magnoliopsida > Cucurbitales > Datiscaceae > Datisca > Datisca glomerata. Next base: position 973,796 of record QANY01001639.1, read on the forward strand.
CGCAATTTTCAGCCCCAAATATCAGGCTCTCTCTGCTTGTCGTACAACTCTCTCTTGTCGGGCTCTCTTTCAATCGTGCTCTCTCTCTATCTGTCACTTTCAGCCGTGTGTCTCTTTGTCATGGTCTTTCTCTATCTTCAAGGTAATCGCGCTTTGCTTTCCTCTCTCCCTTTCACTTTCGTTCTTTGTTCTGTACAAGGAATTTTTCTCTACATAATCATCATCGAAGTTATATATGATATATTTTTCTATCTTTATCGTTATTTAAGTGATAGGCTGGATTGTACTCAGAATCAACTAAACAACTACCAACCAAACAAGTTTTGTACTCAGATCCTTCTATGTTTAAGTTTGTTTAGTTTGTTTGAGATAGTTGTAATCTTCTATGTTGTGTATATTTAGTTTCTCCGCTTAAGATTGTTTAGCTTATTTTGTTGGTAGTGGAAAAGTTGTAGGATCAGTTTGACATTGCTGGAGCTTTTATTAAAATTATTGTTAGTTGTGTCCTAGAATAAATAGCTGAAGCATAACATAGTTAGCTATTTAGTAATTGTGCTTATGAAAAAAACATCGTTTATAGATTCATATTTAAAATAACTTTCTTCCTCAAAGTGATATATAAATGATGGGCTGGATTGTGTATGCCCTCGTGCCTGATAATATGTCCTCTGTTTAAATTATATATATTGATTTTTGGTAGAAGGTTGGAGTTGGGATCGTGTTGTTTAAATGGTAGATAAATTCTTTTATTTTTGAAAGTTTAAGGTTGCATTGGGTGTGATTCTTAATTCATGACGACTAAGAAACGAGGCCAAGTCTTTTGTCTTTCTTTTTTTGATGGATCAACAGTGAGCCAAATTGTAAAATGTCTTTCAGTTCTATAGGACCATGGAAAAATTATTCTTGTTTACATAGTGTGTGTGTGTTTTAGTGACTTAAACATATAGATTCATGTTTACATGTTAAATTAGTAATTTTTATGAGATCATTGTCTAATTGACTAATTCTTTATTTTCTTTTCCAAAATGTAGTTGTGCTCTATAATTTATATAATTGTGGATTTGAAGTTATTTAGTTGTTTTCTGTACGCCTAATTTATGGACATTAGAAGATGATGAGCCTGTTTGTGTTGATTAGATGTGAGTTATTTCTGAGTTAGATTGAAAAAAGATAACAAGTCTGCTTTGTGTTGATTAGATGTGAGTTATTTCTGAGTTAGACTGAAAGAGTATGATTTGTGCTTATAAGTTATTTATGAGTTAGATGTGAGTTATTTACAGGAAAGTTGATTCTTCTCTTTCAGTTTATAACAATTTAATATGGGGCGGATGTATACAAGAACATAACATTATGAACATCAATTGAATGGTACATAGGACCTTAGCATTATTACTAGATGATGCTCAATCCATTATAAATTAATATAATGAATAATCATGATAAGAAGACATTGACACAGGGCTAAATTTGATTATACTGATATATATTTCAGATGGCTAACACAAATGTGAACGTGAAGAAGACACCTGGTGGTTTCATTAGCTTCTTGTAAGTAATTAATGAGATGATCAATTTAATGTTATATATTTTCATATCAATTGTTGCAATGTTAATGTGATCATATATTCTTTTTTCCCAGGTCTAGAACCATCTTGTTTTTTAATTTGTTATAAAACTCTATTTAATACATCAACAATTCAACATGGAAGTGTTATCATATGATCCTACTCCTTGGGATGGTGTCTTATTTCATCCTTCTTTTGTTGTCTATTTTTTGTGATATTTGGCTTCAGATTTCTTTTGAATCCTACATATTTCTTTGTGATATTTGACTTCAGGTTCTAATCACAACTTCATATTGTGGACCTTGATGGAGAGAGGTGGCTGCTCGAACATGATGCTTATCACATGGTGTAGCGACAATCACTAAAAAATGTCAGGAGGTTTTAAATCAGGTTATATTTGTAGTAAGGTTGTATCATGCTCTATGAAATATAAAATGTTTAGAAGAGATCTGTAAAAAAAGAATATTGACATATAATGATATTAATAAATAAGATTCTTCTTTCAAGAAGAATATGAATTGATTTTTTTATATGCTGGTGAGTTTGTTTATTTCATACAGATTTACATATGAGAATAATACGTGAAAATGACTAAGTATGTGAAAATAGCTAAATTATGAAAATGACTAAGTATATGAAAATCGTCAAATGTGTGAAAATGACTAAGTATTAAAAAATGACTAAGTGTGAAAGCGACCAAGTATATAAAAATGATTAAGTGTGTGAAAATGATCAAGTTGATGAAAATGGTGAAGTGATTAAAAATAACTAAGTGTATGAAAATTATTATGTGTGTGAAAATGATTAAGTGCATGAAAATAACTAAGCGTGTGAAAAGTGTTAAGTGTGTAAAGATGGCTAAGTGTATGTAAAAATGTCTAAGTGCATGAAAAACAAGTTTGTGAAAATGTCAAAGTGTGACAATAGCTATGTGCATCAAAATCAAGTTTGTGAAAATGACTAAGTGTTTGAAATGACTAAATGTGTGAAAATAATTAAGTGTGTGAAAATAAGCAAATTTGTTAAAAAGACTAAGTGCAAGAAAATAGCTAAGCGTGTGAAAATGGTTAAATTGGTTAAGTGTATGAAAATTATGAAATATGTATAATGGTTAAGTGTTTAAAAATGACTAAGTGTACGATTAAGTAACAAAAAAGATACATAAAAGTGGTAAAGGGTTAAAAATTCTTGGGGTTCATCAAAATGTAAAATAGAATATTCTTGGGGTTCACCTAAAAAGAACCCCCAAAACAAGTACGTGAAAATAGAAAAGTGGCAAATAGTTAAAAATTACTAAGTGAATGAAAATTATCAAGTGTATTTGGTTAAAATGTAAAAGCGGGCAAGTGTAGAACCAAATCGAGAGTTGAGAGTTCAAGGTCTTATCTCAATTGATGAAATGAGAGGGCCTCTACAAAAAGTATATATTAATTGAAGAAATGAACTCCACTATGTATTTGGTGAACTACACTACGTACTTTGGATACAAAAAGAATCTTGAGGGGTTCACCAAAATATTTCACGTACAAAATTAATAATTCTTAGAGGGGGTTCACCAAAATATTTCACGTACAAAATTAATATGATTAATGTACTTACTTGTGTAAACAACAGCCGGTATAGAGGGGTTTACCAAAATGTAAAAAAGAATATTCTTGGTGTCACTAAAATGTACAACTAGAACTGCTGTTATAGACATTTAAAGTGTGTGAAAATAACCAAGTGTGTAAAATGATCAAGTGTGTGAATATGAGTAAGTGCATGAGAATTAATAAGTGTATCAAAACAAGTAGGGCCAACGCATCACAATGGGGACCTAAATACCATGGTAACATGTGTTTGGCTCGTGTCTCAATGACACAAGCCAAACGCCTGTGTGTCTAGCATCTGGGACCCAAACGCCATCAGCATGCCCCAAACGCCGACACACAGACGTTTGGTCTCAGTACTCCCTATTGGATCGTGACACGCGCATGTCAACTTCTGGAGGACGTAATTTTTGACTCGGGTGGCCACGCAGGCCATAAGATATTAAATCGAAGTTTATTTAGAGATCTACATGCACGATGAGTAAATAGGTTATTTTAAAAAAAAACACTGTTTTAAGTACTTTGAGAGGCCCGAAAGCTGTTTCGGTCTTAATTTTGATTTTTTCATAATTCTTATCTCTTTTAATTTTTAGGGTATTTATATGCTTATAAATTAAAACGTAAATAGGTTATTTTCAAAATTTTATGGTGTTATAATTTATAAAATAAAAGGCTAAAATTTCAAATTTCAATTTCAAATTTTTAGTGGATATGTTCGATTTATAGATAGGTTCTGACCTTAAGGGTTGTACGTGTTCGTCAAACCGATAAATAGGATTTACCGACCATCATAACATCACAACCTATAATTATATATGGTGAAAACTCGTCTCTCTCGATACTTCTCACAAATGTACAACAATGAGTTTATGAATAAGTGTTCAATTGTATCGAGAATCCTTAATTAATTCAATCTAGTTTCACATAATAAGTGAGTATCATGAATGTTTGCATTTAAATAACGAGTTTTCTTTTCTTATCAATGATTTTTCTGGTGTACGGTAAATAATTATAAAAATATTATTTTAAGAAAAATTATGAAGAATGACGATTAGAGCCATATAAATGACGATTAGGAGCAAAAAAGTGACGATTGGGAGGGAGACTGGCGCCGCCTATTTGTACTTGGTGTTTGGGGACTGAAACAGGTGATTGGAGGCATAAAACTAGCGCTTGGCTTTGACGATGCGATTAGCACCTTCAAGATGACGTTTATGGGCTAAAAATAGGTGATTCGCCTATTAGGTATGACGATTAGGTTGTACGTATTTGGTAAACCCCTCTCACGAATTATTATTTTGTACATAATTGGTGAACCCCCAGTACATAATTGGTGAACCCCTCCAAGAATTATTTTTTTGTACGTATTTGGAGAACCCCACTACGTAATTGGTGAACCCTACTACGTAATTGATGAACCCCAGTACGTAATTGGTGAAACCCTCCAAGAATTATTATTTTGTACGTATTTGGTGAACCCCAGTACGTAATTGGTGAACCCCACTATGTAATTGGTGAACCCCTCTAAGAATTATTCTTTTATACGTATTTGATGAACCCCACTAAGTAATTGGTGAACGCCACTACGTAATTGGTGAATCCTTCCAAGAATTATTTTTTCTACGTATTTGGTGAACCCCACTACGTAATTGGTGAATAAAAAAAATTTAAAAAAAAACTTGTTACCTGCTGGATTTTATGTGATCCGAATTACTCCAAATACAATTTAAGAATCATAATAGCCCAACATTCATGCCGTGAAAAAAATTCACAGCATAATAAAATTATCCGCAGAATTGAATCCGAAGAAGCTTCTAACTTGAAGGAGTTACAAATTCAACTGGTCCCTATTAGCATCACTTAAGTAATATTTTTGCTAGAATAATCCACTTCTAATTTATACATGGTGTTTTAAACTTAGAACTTCCATCAAAATTTATAATAATTATTTTTAGAAATTTATTACCATTATTAATTTTGTAAAATAAAAATATGGATGTGATAAGATGTTTATGATCAATATAAATTTCTAAAATAAAAAATGCTTCCCCATTCAACTAATTTTTAAGTGACATTCAGAACACACATGTTCAACAAATTTAAGAGATAAAATGTGATTAATAATATGAAATAATTCAGCTTTATGAGCTAACTCTAAACCGACTTTCATGGGTTCAACAAATTTGGTTTCTTCCAAGTTATTTAAAAAGACATAAATAATAATAACAAATACATATTTATTGTTGTTTATATTAACAAGTAAATGTTAAATTTTTATTTTTTATATTGCCTTTTATAAAATTCTAGAAAGAATTAAAGCTGTCATGAATATGATTAATAATGTATTAATATTAAAAAATGAAACGCAAATAAACAGCCCAAACTAGGACCCCTTGCTCATTAGATGAGATAATCCTTAGCTGGCACTACAACAATTATCAATGAAACACACAAATAAAGAGGATAAGGTAATGTTGTATTCCTTATCAATGCTTTCACATTCCAAGGTAGCCTCAAATTTAATCTTAAGGACCCAAAAGGTAACTCCTAAGACAAATTTGTCCCTCAATAAGTGTATTCGAAATGATATTGATCAGACAATATTCTAAGGGATGCTGTCACAATATTGGACATGGATTTAATTGAGTGTATCCTAACCTCATGCTCAAGCATGTGCTCTTTCAACTGGTTAGTGCCCTTTGAAACCTACAAAATGAAGATATTATCTAATATTTTAAATCAAATATGGCATTATAATTGTCTTATTTGCACATAAGAAAGAAAATTAATGTAGTATTATGATGTTCATAATCAATATTATGATTTGACATTGTTTGTTGTTTTTTATCATATGTAAATGCGACGAGAAAAAATAGATTTTAAACTCAAACCAATATGCATGATCTTTATGCCATGTACACAACCACATTATAGCAGTGAGCATCATTTGCTATATGACATTGTTATTGGTAGAATCTTGATATCGAGGTTCATCATGGGGATCAAATGATAGAAAACTACGAACCAAAATAAACTTCTTAAAACTTTGTTGATTATCGCAAGAATACTTATAATAACTAGAACAGACGGTAACTTTTATAATATCAATTAATAATGACAATGAGCAAGAGAGAGAGATAGAGAGGGATGAATGACAATGGAGTATAGATGTTTGCAGTGGATCGAGCTCGATCGAAGCTCGAGCTTGGAGCTTTACACATCACAATAACCTTTACTATTTATACACTAGATTCAATGACATAAGCCATAAAATCACTATACATGATCATTGTAGCTACAAGCAGTTATTTCTACATAATGAAGGAAATGAGATTGCGGGTTTATGGGTTACAGCTAATAGGACTTATCGTTCATGTAGATCATCTATTTGCCCTCGGCTTATTTATTGGTCATGTGGACCCCAATCATGCTGACCGGAACAACCAACTCATCAATTCTTTTACATAGACAAAACTCAGTTTTCATGATAAAAAAAATACTTATATGTGTCTAGAATGAGTTATAGTGCTGATCAAGTTTTTACCCAAAAAAATTAAATACTAAAACAGCTTCTTTCACAATGTTTGTTTTTTAAAGTATTATAAGTAGTAGGAAGGCATGAGTATATCCAAAAGCCATGCAACACTTGAGTTTGATGATCTTCAAATTGAGTTGATAGTCAATTTTGGTTTCGTCATATCTGCAAAAAAGCAATGCAACCCTTGAGTTTCATGAAAGCACAATGTTAGATCAGAAATTTTAAAAATGTTTTCTTTTATTCACTCTGGTTGGCTAACAATGACTTTTCTAAAAAAAGCTTTGAATTATTGAAACCAGTAGCTTTTCATTCTTTCTTTACATCTTTTCCCTTTTAGTTTTTTCTACTATGGAAAAAGTTTCCAAAGAGATAAAATAACAGACTTCTTCCCAGCCAATTTTAAGGACTTGAACATGGATATAAAAAGCTTGATTTACCTTAGTTAAGTAATTATCATAATTATCTTTTTATTTTAAGTAATTCGATGTTCATCAAAATTTCGATCTAAGACTTAATTGATTAATTAACATAATAGTTCATATGTTGACTTACTAAATTATTTTAACAAGTGATAAAATATTAAATTATAAATTATTGATATATTATTTATTTAATTAAAACTTATTCGATGTAGAATTAGGGTGATTTTGAGTGTAATTCATCTAAAATCACTTTAATACATTATAAAATGATATGTTTAAATCACGTGTATTTCATAAATATTATTATTTAAAACACATTTTAGCATATGAACGTATTTCTCTAAAAATACACATGTTGAATTATTTTTTAAAATACTTTTACATACATATAAATATACTTTAAAATATATACACAGTGTTTCATAAGAAAAATATTTGACATAATTATATAGTAATTAATATTATTTCAATCTATAAAATCATTTTTACTCATCAACCCTAATAAATACATCATTAATCTTTTTTTAAGTGTTACACAGGCCATGTTGATGTTTGAACTTTATCGTTATTTTAGCATAAATCTGATGTGGGTCTGCTCGGAATCAGTTATTCTATTCATTTGCAGGCCTGGCTAGAAGATTTTTTATGCTCGCTTTCTATCTCTCTCTCTTTCCTCCCTTTCTCCTTCAGTAGTGAAATTGTCACTTCTGGGATGCGGTGATTGGCTGAGGCCTGTGCGTGTGTGTTTTTCAATTATGGGTATTGTAAAAACTTGCCTTTTTTTCAATTGTAAGCTTACTCTGGCTCTTCATGTGCTGATGTGTGACAATAATTGATCCGTTTATCTTTTCTCTCTCTAGGACTACAATAGTTTTTCAATCATCTCTCTCTCTCTCTCTGGGATGTGAATCAGAAATTTCCAACTGAAGAAGAGCAACAAAAGGAAAAATCTAATCATTTGGGTGCAAAAAGGGAGAGCTCCGAGTGTGGAATTTGAGAGAAATGAATGGTCTCACACATCTCGACCCAGATTCCTCTGAGTTCGTCGAAGTTGATCCGACCGGCAGATATGGCAGAGTACGTCTCTCTCTCTCTCTCTCTCTCTCTCTCTCTCTCTCTCTCTCTCTCCTCTCTCTCTCTCTCTCTCTCTCTCTCTCTCTCTCTCTCTGCCCCCCCTCTCTGTCTCGTTGTATTGATCTTTGATTTCCATTTTTGCTGCAGTACAATGAAATCCTTGGCAAAGGAGCATCCAAAATAGTGTATGAATTCAGTCTTTTTCTCCTGAATCAACTTTTGTCGATCTCTCACTTCATTATTTTCCACACCCATTTCGCATTTCTTCAAATTTCGCTCTATTTAGGGATTACCACGAGGTATTTGGTGGATTCATCGATTGAGTATTTTATGGTGATTGATTTGTTGCAGTTACAGAGCATTTGATGAATATGAGGGGATTGAAGTGGCTTGGAACCAGGTGAAGCTATATGATTTCCTTCAAAGCCCTGAATATCTTGAAAGGCTCTACTGTGAAATCCATCTTCTAAAGACTTTGAAGCATACCAACATTATGAAGTTCTACTCTTCTTGGGTTGACGTTTCTAATAGAAACATCAATTTCGTCACTGAAATGTTTACTTCTGGCACTCTTAGACAGTAAGTTTTCTCTCAGATTTTAGGTTACTATTTGGAGTAAGATAATTTAACTTTGTGAAACTCAAGATCTATGAAAAAAATTTATGGGTATTTATTTGTATTTCCTATAGGTATAGGCTAAAGCACAAGAGAGTGAATATTAGAGCAGTAAAGAATTGGTGTAGGCAGATCTTAAGAGGGCTTCTTTATCTTCATAGTCATGACCCGCCTGTGATCCATAGAGATCTCAAGTGTGACAATATTTTTGTTAATGGCAACCAAGGGGAAGTTAAGATTGGGGATCTTGGCCTCGCTGCTATCCTCCGGAAATCGCAAGCTGCTCACTGTGTCGGTATGATCATGATACCATAATATCTGAAAATAAGATTGAAATTTACCAGTAATGGCCATTACTAGAGATAATTTTTGAATTTTGGAAAGTTGTAGCATCAGAGAAACAAATTTATTAGCGTCTGATTTTGTTATGGATTGATGGAGCGAGATTTCGTTATCGATGACAGGGACACCGGAATTCATGGCCCCGGAAGTGTATGAAGAAGCTTATAATGAATTAGTTGACATTTATTCATTTGGGATGTGCATTTTGGAGATGGTCACTTCTGAATATCCATATAGTGAATGCACCAATCCTGCTCAGATCTACAAGAAAGTTATTTCTGTATGAAAACTCTCTCTCTCTCTCTCTCTCTCTCTCTCTCTCTCTCTCTCTCTCACACACACACACACACACACACTCTCTCTCTCTCATTTATAAGATTTTGATCGACATGCTTTACTTGTTTAGGGGAAAAAGCCAGATGCCTTATACAAAGTAAAGGATCCAGAGGTTCGGGAATTCGTTGAGAAATGCTTAGCTACTGCGTCTCTTAGGCTCTCGGCGAGGGAGCTCTTAGACGATCCTTTTCTCCAATTGGATGATTATGAACACGATTTGAGACTCATGGATTGCAGGAAAGAAGTGGACTACGTAGGTCCTATTCTAAAGCAACCTTTCCTTGAACTTAATAGAAGTCATGAGAGTGCATATTTCAATGGATATTCAAATGACTATTGTTTTGAAGCCTCTAGTGAATGGGGGTATAATCCAGTTGACATCAAACCGAACGGAATTGAACTCTTTGAGCATCAAGAAGGTGAAAATCCCGATAATCTCGACGTGAGCATCAAAGGAAAGGTGCAAGAAGATGGTGGAATCTTTTTAAGGCTTAGAATCTCCGATAAAGAAGGTTTGAATAAGCTTCAACTTAGTTTATGCTCTAGTTTAGTTGAGATCAAAACGTAGTACCTAAAAAAACAGTATCTCTTTTTATTTTGCAGACCGTATTCGAAATATTTATTTCCCATTCGACATAGAGATGGATACAGCATTAAGTGTGGCAACCGAGATGATAGCAGAACTGGATATCAATGATCAAGATGTAACCAGAATAGCCGATATGATCGATGGGGAAATCGCTGCTTTGGTACCCGAGTGGAGATCAGGTCCCGGAATAGACGAAACTCCCCGTTTTGCTGATCAAACCTTTTGTCACAATTGCGCTTCCTATGAAACGTCTAACGGTTCAAAGAGCTTGAAGGCTCTTAAATGCAGTAGACATGGATGTGGCTCTATGCGTGGCCGTTTTGAAGAGATAACGTTTCAAGCTGAGTCATCCGAGCATGAAAAGAGAGAAGGTGCACCAAATGTGTCTACTAGCCAGTGTGAATGCCACCATTATGAAAGATATGATGAAATTAATTCACTGAGTTCAGGACGTAGCCATTCCGATGAAGAATATGAGAAAACAGATCAATCTTTCATGGTTAAAGACAAGAAAGGGAGAATGACGAAGAAGAAAATACCTCACAGGGCAAGAAAGTCGATCAAAAACCTATGGCGTTCGTTTTCTTTCAATGCAGTTCCTTCACTGCACGATCTGTCCGACATATATGAAAATGAAATCATTTATTAAACGAGATTCCATAAAGCAAAGTACCTCAGATGGAGTCGAAGAAACTTGCAGATCAAGCAATGCAACTTTCTTTCGACAAGAGTTGCGGTTGCCCCAGTTTGGATACCCGAAGGGTTCGAAATTGCGAGGCTGCAAAAGTTCGCTTATTGAGCTGCTCTTACACAATACACAGGACCATTTCGCTCCTCCCCACCGGTTGATGCTGCTATTTATACGTAAGCATTTAACAGATTCTTTGTAAATTCTTTTACCAATTCTACATAAAGAGTTTGAAAACAAATCCTATCTCAACTTAAGTTTCATGCTATCTCTCTCCAGCCACACGCACATACATAACGCTAGTGACTAGTGTTGTGTTTGGATCTTAGAAATTAGTAGGAAAATGAAAGGAAAAGGTGAATGATAGCATTCCCATCGATTGAAGGTCTTTGAATCATATAGAGGAAAATAATTATATGAATGAAATTTATTAAGTTTTTCTAGTCGTGGTGTCTCTTACTATGTTTAAATGATCCAAGGGTTGTTTTTGTCTTTATTTGCTCGTGTTTTTATGTAATGATCAGTCATCTTTTCGCGACGACCAAATATATATGTTTAGTTACAAAAGGATCAGTCATCTTTTCGCGACGACCAAATATATATGTTTAGTTACAAAAGATGAAGACGATTATGCTTATTGAAATGAATATCTTTTAGAATAATATTTAGCTCCTAATCAGATGAAGAGAAGCTATTTTCGCTAATGACTTGTACCAAACAAGTCACACCATCATATATTTAATTAGTTTAATTTATATTCAACTTAAAAAATAATAGGTCTTACTAATAATTTTAGATATTAGTTAAAAGAAGTGTGAAACTTATTACATTATGTGTCAATTGTATGTTTATAGTAGCCGGGCCATGTTGAATGACGTGACCATGCCATTATTGAATGATATGATCTCACTAGCTTGCTTGTTCCTTTCTATTATGATCACTTTTAGGCACTTTTTCTTGTCTAATGATAAAGTTTTTCAAATTATGTATGCTGTTTAGATAAAGATAACTTTATACTTAGAGATGATCTCTACTCGTTTACGTGAATTTTATACTTAGAGATAATCTCTACTTGTTTACGTGAATTTCATGTAAGTTTGACCATTGCATAACTCGTAGTGGTACTAGTTATGAATACGTACGAGGGTTAAGGTATACTCAGATTGTAGGACAAGACCCGTACAACTCGACCGCTTTAAGATAAAGTCGAATACTTTGATGCATAGTATCACATCTTCGAACAAATATGGTAAATTAACCCAAATTCTAGGATTAATATGCAAAACGAAAAATGACAAGAAAAAATAATTTTTTAGTTCTGTAAAAATGATGAATTTTTTTTTTTTATAAAAATGATGGAAATGACTAAAATAAATTATTTAGGTTCCATTGTTCATGTGATTGACCATAAATAGTAAAACAGGAAGTAAATCTCTTTTATTAAAACAAGAAAAGATATAGGCACATGCATGTATCACAATGGAGACAAATTTCATTAAACCATACACAAAGTGTTGTCATTAAATTAATAGTAAAAAAAAAAGGAAAAGGGATATGTGGTGTGACTGGGTTTTGGTTGGTGGGTATGCATGACATGCTTTACCTTTCTCATAATTCATTACATAAAAGACTTGTTGGGGTCATAAGTTTTCTTCCTTTTATAAACTATGATCTCTTAGATAAGTTATTTCGGAAAATTGACCCAACTTTTCAAAGTTTGAAACTTGTATAATGTATATTATTTGGAACATTTATGTTACTTAAAGTATCTAAATAGCTATTTGGATACTTCTAGTAGACAAGAAAATTAGATCAATAGATTGAGTTAAAATAAGAAGGGATGAGTTAAAGCCAGTTTGTTTCTGGACATTCAAACCAATAACAATTCAATTGGTGACCAATAACAATTCAATTGGTGACGGCTAAATGAATCGTTGATAAAGATATATAGATGATAATTTAAAATAAATTAAATTTTATTGTAAATTCATGTGAATAGCAAGAAATTACTTAAATGACATTTTAATTATATTATCTAAAAAAAATTGATGTGCAATTTCAAAATTAATTTTAGTATTTAATTAAATTAATAATACTAGATTTGAACTTTAATCAATTTAATTATTAAAAATTTTAAAAAAATTTATTGTATAATTTTAAATCATGGTGCCTTATTCTCGTAATAATAATATATATTTGTTATCTCTACTTACACAATGGTACCAAAATAATTTCATTTGTTGCCAATATTGTAATTGCGTTGTAAGTTAGAATTGCATACAAACTAAGATTGCATTTTAAATTAAATATCACTCTAAACAAACGTGATAATTCAATTACAAAAGGATTACAATTGAGAATCGATGATAGCGAGGAACAAAAGGGCATTACAAGTGTGCCTTTTGAGTTTTGACTATTCAGAAAACATTGTCCACCCACTCATGTCCAAAGAAACAAACCTTCTTCAACTATATGAACACAGATGAAAGCTATTTGGAGTTGATATGATTGAGATTGCATAGGTTATAGAAGATGTAAAAATAACCTGCAGCGTCGAGCTGATGCGTCTAAGAAGAGACCCAGTTTCCGGGCACTATTATCATTTAGAAGAGTTTCTCCGAATCTTTGAAATATATATGTATATACCACCTCTAAGAATCTACGTATAAGTTTACAAAAGGACTATAAGCAACATAGTAATTATCAGCTAGTTAAATAGAGTAGTAACTCTGTATGACACAGACATCGCTATACAAATGTCATAACAGATTCAATTGGCATCTCAGTTCATACCTGGACTATGTGGTGTGGTTAATCTTCATAATCTTCACAAGGGCCTCAGAAGTGGGTAATCTTCAAGAAGTTCGCGCTCTGAGAGAGTGTCATTCTCATTCTGTGGAGTCCATAGAACTTCAACCGCCTGCATGCAGACAGGGAAGAACTTAGACATGAAATTTAAAGAATCTAGAAATTATCATCTACAATCACTGGAAACATACTAAAATTTTGCTCGAGGGTATGGATGCGAGCTTTTGCAAGGCTTCTTTCAAGTCCCCACTGCCGTTGATGGTAGGCATCTTATGCACTCCCTCAGCCGCCACCAAGATTGTTATCTGACATTCGACATATGCAAAATGTCATAACGTGGGAATAAAAGCGACAATAAACCATTGTTCAGCCTTTCTAATTCCCTTCATTGGTTTACTTCTGCAGCTAAAAGCATAAAGATTCGTAGTCGAACATGTATATGTAATTGTCAGCAGGTTTGAAATGAAACATTTTTTGGGGGGGAAAATTGCTCCATGCTTCCATCTAGAATTGCTTAAATAAGACGGACCCCTTCTATTTTGGAATATGGCACAGAACTCCCTTATTTTTAGATTTCAATGACAACTAAACACAAACATTATTTCTTACACTAAATGACTAAAACCATTAAAATAAATTTACTGCCAGATTTACCCTTACTTTGTTTGGTCAACCGTGAATGTTATGACACAACCATTTTCAAATTCCACAATACCCTATTCTCTTCTTCTAAAACCATTTTCAGATTCCAAAACTATTTTTGTAGAAAATGATTAAGGACATTTTTATACTTTCATAGAGATACTAATGGTTTTTCTAACTTAGTGGAACTAAGTGTCATTTTCTAAAATAGAGGGGTATCCATGTCATTTAAACAAACTAGAGGGGAGGTTGGAGGAATTTTCGATTTTTTTAAGAGCCAGTTTGAAAAGAAGCTAACAAGCTTGTACACTAATACATCACAGCTTACCCAATTACCAAATGACTTGCTCTTCATCTGCGGGTAGAATACTTTGAGGTGCAATAACAAAAGCGAAGTGTTTTACTTACCACTATGTATTCATTGCTAAAGCCACTAGTTCTCCGGCTTGTTGTGCTCTGCCTTTTTATATTGTTTACATTGACAAGTGTCTCCTCATCAAACTTCCCTCTCTCTTCGATTGAAAGTTGATTGAAGCGTTTTTCTCCTTCCTCCATGCTCCGTTTCAAATCCACCTGCCATTTTCAGGAAAGTACTCACACTAAGTTCCCAATGATAATAACAAACGGCAACGAAGGATGCCTTGCAAGAATACTTTTTAACAATTGTTTCTAGAGAATTGGTTGTTTTCAAAGTGAGTAACCCAACAAAATTTTTAATCAAAATCGCATTCTAGAATGATTATGTCAAGTTTTAAATGTATCACCAAGAGAGATAAAATAGTATCCTTAGAGAGAAAAAAAGATAACTCTTACTAACAATTACTAAGATAAAACCAACTCCATTTACGCATATCTGCTCATGCATGTTCCTCCAAGTTGACTTTTATTCTTTTTAGTACCTAACTTTAAGAGCAAGAGTAGTATATTTTAAGCTTGTAGCTCTGCATTTGAACTTTTGTTGATGATTATCATGTAAATTATTAGTATTTGTATCACTTCATTCAAGTTTATTCATTTTAACATAGTGACCATTCATTAACCATCCCCACCACAATTGTTATTTAGATCAGCCTGACATTCTAATGCATAGGACTTACTGACGAATATCCTGAAATGCAGTAATCAGGATGCCGAAGCAAAGCTAATGTTGTCTCTGCAAACTCAAAGTTGCAAGGAGAAGAATTGCATCAGAGATTAAGAATAACAGTGAACTACCATAGAAAGTGCATAACAAACTGCACATGATTTACTAGCATAAGATTCAACTAAGAAAATATCCTAGATATACACTGGCATGCGAGAACATGTAAAAGCCATAGAGGTGAGATTTGATGAATCTATAGCTACTAAACAGGAGGAAAAATGCTGTAACGACTGAAAAGTAAGCAATATGAAGGCTAGTAGACTTGCCAAACCTAGCCACAAAAGAAAGAAATTTTTTTATACCATAAGAAACATAAACGGCCATCAAATAGGTAACAAATCCGAAGACGGATGATAGCTAATGAATAACTAAAAGACGAAAGTTGCTGCAACCCCAGAATTGGTTCACATGCTTATAGATAGTTAGAACGAGAAAAAAGTAAGAATGCATGGTGCATCAGAATTTGACATAAAAAGTATAAGCAAAACATCTTGATGAGAGGAGCCGCATCACTTTATTGCATTATAACTAATACGATATCCATCCAGTTTCTAAATGATATATGTAGATGCTCCATATATATTTTCTCTGGCAATTGATTTATTCGGGCAAGCACTTATCAATAATTTACTAGTAATTCAGCGTGCAAAACTTAAATTCTTTCTAGTCATTACTTACTAGCTTAAACACTTCCCATTTTTTGAAATTAAGTTAAACAACGGAGATTGCTTCAGAAGAAAGCGTCACAACTATTATCTCGGGGAAAACAACAATAGTCATGTAATTCTACTGTAACCTAACGCCTGCAGGATTTACAAAAATGACGAAACATATGTTCTCTAATGGTATACAGGAAGCTTCTTCACCCAGAGAGTTTAACATGGAATTATAAGTTTTTGGAGAACTAACAACATCAAGAATCACCTGTTAAAACATAACTCAACCCCTCAGGGCTGGATGTATCCGCTACTCCAGCAATTCGATTAAGATCAATCTGAAGCGCACGTGCCATGCCCAATAAACCAACCTAAGAAACGACAATCAAGTGGATAAAGTAACAGAAATTATTGAACACTCGAAAACCTCCACACAAGTGCATCACAGCTCAACTTACAAGACCTGATTTTGTCATGATAGATGTCAAAATATCAAAACTTTGGAGAAAACAGTTAACTCTTATAGCTTTTCTAAAGTTTCTGAAATCCATTTTTAACTCTTGTTGACCAACATGGCTTTAGCATTCTCCTACTGATTGATATTCAACTTGGTGGAGCTCAAAACATATCAAATATTGATCCTTTAACTTTTCTTATCTCACCCTTCTTCTTTTGACTTATATCTTCATAGATTGTAATCAGCACTTAAAATATAGGAGTATGTCACAGATGATAATTATGCCTTCACGTTTGATTCTACTATAAAAAAAAAATTAAAAAAAGCCTTCAGAAGAGAACAAATGAAAGGAAAATCTTATTTACACCACACCTGAAGTTTAAGCACACTTGTTTTCTCCGTAGCAGTGAGAACACCACCCTCCGACCGATCCGAAAGAAACCCCGAGACCAAAATAAACGCCGCAAAGCCCACCAAAATCAATAAGAAGCTGGACCCAGCACCGACTCCGACACCAACAGCCGGACCCACGTAAAACCCACCTCCACCGCTGCTAAATCCAAACGGAGAAGGCGCGTAATATGGAACAGAGTATGAGAACTCCTGACCCGATGTCCGTGGCACCGAATAACTTCTCGAAGATGATGATGAAGATGAGTGCGAAGAAAACGACCTTCCACCCATCCTTCCACCAGACGCGGCCAATGCCGAATTGGGATCGTACATTAATAACAATCCCATTAACACAGCAGCAATAGCAGGTTTTCTTATGACTTTTAAGGCATTCAAAATCGTATTAGCAACTAGCTCGAATGGGCTTTTAGCATTCTCGTTATTAACCGGCTCAAGCTTACCGGACGTCGACTCAGTTGCATGCTTCTTTGCTAAACATTTAACGCTGAAATTAGCAAAACCTCGAACACTCAACGTCCCGCCAAATTTACTCACTCTGATGGAACTGGGTTTAGCAGGAAGAAATCGAAGAGGGGGAAGCTGAATTGGGATTGATTGCTTCCATAAAATTTGCCTGGATTCGAGGAATGAAGCTGAAGCCATTGATGAGTTTATTCCAGCCTTAGCGAGACAGAAGTTAAGATATTTTGAGGGGGTGGAGGGAGTCNGAAAGAGGATAGGAAATCTGGGTGATACTGAAATGGGACGAGTGGTGGTATTGCATCTGCGGCTGAATTGTGAATCTCCTCATCTCTGAGTCTCCGTCATCCATCCAACTAAGATAGATTCTAATTTTTGTAAGCACGTGGTTTACCTATCGTGGCACGTGACCTTGTCCACATTTTTTTTTCATTTGGATATATTATACAATTTGACATTTTTTTTTCAAACAAAATATAAATTTTGACTTGGATAACTATTTATTTGTAGTGTTTTTTGTCGGAAAAGCTAATAACTAGTTATTTGAGAGGTGATCTCGCTCATTAATGAAACTTTGAAGTTAAAAGATCTGAGGTAATAGGAGGGGTAGACCCCAACCAAACAAATCTCAACTAAAATGACACGCATGACATAGTTCGATGACCAGCTAATAAGTTATTGTTTCTAGACACAAACGAAAACAAATGTATCGAAATTTTTTGAAGCAAAAACTATTGGAGAATTAAAGGAGGAGATGGGCTTTATAAATGTGAGTTCATATAGAGAAATTTGGTCCATGACGGAGAGAAACTCATTCCCTCAAAGTACTAACGTGTGTAGTGGTGAGGTGAGCTCTGCTGGTGAGTGCAATATTGATTGAAATAAAAGAGTGGGGGAAGGTTTGTACTGTAATATCGTGTATTTGATTAAGGCAGGAATCAAGTACATCAAGAAGAAGACTAAGCTTTATAGACGGATTAATGAGAGAATAAAGACTTAACTAACTAAACAAGCTAACAATATCAGTTTATCAGTTCTAACTAACACAGTCACAGCTTGGCATCTCTTCACGACTTGTAAGCTTCTCTTCATTACTTGGGGGTAACAATCATGGCATTGCTTCCCTTATTATCTCCCCTCAAGTGAAAGGGGTATCAACCACCTTGAACTTGAACCTCAAATACTGGAATCGAGAGGTAGACAGTAGCTTAGTAAGAATGTCAGCCAACTAATCAACAAAGGGAGCATATCTAACTTGAAGTTGTTAGAATTATATCCATAAGATATGGTGTAATAACTATTTATGAGTATTTAGTTATTTAATTAAAGTCTGTTTATAATTTACTCAAGTCATGAAGCTATTGTCGACGTAAGAAGAGTAAAGACTGAGTCTTCCAGATAAACTCTTCTGAAATTATTCATAATGTTGTTCGCAGTCTTAGGATCGACTTGACAATCGAGTCTGATTACGACTATTAGGTTGAACCAAATGATATCGGTCTTAGGGCATGGGAGTTGAGACTTTAACGGTTGATCTTGACATGTTATGAAACATGTTGAATAGACTAGTAACAAATTAGTTCGAAGCATAACCGTTTATCTAGCTTTAAATCCAATTGTTTACGCCTTAAGGGTATTTTCATGATTACCTTAATCTTGAGGCGAATACGAAATTTGACTTAGTTACTTGCCGTCTTTTATACGTCAAATGAGTGAGTTCGAATTGTCAGACAATACATAGGTTGTTGAGATCATGATTCAACTATGTTGGAGTTACGTGATTCATAGATGAAATTCATGGCGAGATTGCAAGATGCAACAATATCATCTTATGTTTATTGATGGGTGTGTGAATAAATAAATATGACCAGGTACTCGATGAAATGAATAATTGAATAAGACATGATGAACTGTGTGAGTCAATTCACTGTTATATATTTCTTATTCATAATCAATAAATGAGTTAGGAAAATAATAACTAGACGGATAAAACAATGATTTTACATCTCGCACTTGTTACTGATATTCACTAAGGGTAACATAGAAAAATATTTTGTGGATCGTGAAATAAAAAATGTTTATTTGCACGAGCATAAAATGTAGCGCGCATGAATCGAGAGTTGATTCGACATCAGACCTATAGCGGAGTCGTACGATGTCAAGATTAAATATGCTAGAAATTTATAGAGATAAAATTATTTCCACCTCTTCTAAATTCATCAATCTAAATATGCATGACCATTAAAGGTTTTATATTTAATATGATTAAATAGTTGATGTGATTTTTTTATTTTTCACCCACGAACCGTTCATGGTTCATTGTTTTTCCTCAAATTTTTAAAATCCGATCAAACAATTTGTATCAGAGCCTTGGGTTCTTGATTTTGCATATTTAGTAATTAGACGTATGTATCAAAGGATGTTGTGATATTGACATATATTTTTGTATGGTAGATTCAAAGCATGTTTGAATTTATTTTATGAATGAACCTCGATTGATTGACTCTAAGTATTTATTTTCAATTTTAGAATTGGTGTACGCCAAATTAAGGCATATGATTTGATATAATTTAATTTTTTTCAAAAGTTGTATTTTTCAATTCCATGTAAATCTGTCATCGTAAGAAAAATCATTGTTCATCTCCGCCACTCGCCCGTCATCATCATCGTTCACCATCGTCACTTGTCGCCGTCTCCTGCTGCCCCACGCTGTCGTTTTCCATCGCCGCTCACCACTGTAGGTTTCCTAATTATGGTTTAGGAAATTTGAAGGTTTTGGAAACTTAGTGTTTAGGGAACCTTGAAGTTTTAGAAACTTTATTGTTTAGAAAATATTGAGGTTTTGAAAATTTTAGGGTTTAGAAAACCTTGAGGTTTTGGTAACTTTAGAGTTTAGAAAACTTTGAGGTTTTGGAAACTTTTGAGTTCAGGAGACCTGAGGGTTTTGCCCAAGGGTTATTTTCATAAACATACCATTTTCATTTTTTGTTAGGATTTTTACACCCCTTTCCAGAAACTAAGAATTTTATACCCCTAACCCACCATTATCAACATCAAGTATACAACTCTCTATTTCCTCATCATTTCATTCCCTTCCTCATGCAAAGATCAAATCAATCATGGTTAACAAATACTCATTCCCCCACTTTTAGCTCTCCTTCCAAGCTTCTTCTCTCTTATTCTTCAACAAAAACGTCTTCTTATTCTTCTTCATCTCTTCTTCTTCTTCTTTATCTTCATCTTCTTCTTCTTTTATTCTTCTTCTACTTCTTCGAAAGCCTATGACCCATCCTTTTTCAGTCAAGTAGTCTATGTTTTACTATTGTCATAATAAAATTAACTTCTTGAAGGGTTCAAACAACTACTTGAACCCTTCAAGTAGTGGTTTTGATTCTGAAAGTAAAAAAAATATTACGTGAAGGGTTCAAGTAGTTGTATCTGATTACTTGAATCCTTCAAGTAGTGAGTTTGATTCTGAAAATAAAAAAATATTACTTGAAGGGTTCAAGTAGTTGTATCTGACTACTTGATCCCTTCAAGTAATGATTTTGATTCTGAAATTAAAAAAAATATTACCTGAAGGGTGAGTAGTTGTATCTGACTACTTGAACCCTTCAAGTAGTGATTTTGATTCTAAAAGTAAAAAAAAATATTATTTGAAGGGTTCAAGTAGTTGTATCTGACTACTTGAACCCTTCAAGTAGTAAGTTTGATTCTGAAAGTAAAAAAAAAATATTACTTGAAGAATTCAAGTAGTCGTATCTAGAAGGGTGAGTAGTTGTATCTGACTACTTGAATCATTCAAGTAGTGAGTTTGATTCTAGAAGTAAAACAACAAATATTACTTGAAGGGTGAGTAGTTGTATCTGACTATTTGAACTTTTCAAGTGGTGTTTTTTATTCTAGAAGTAAAAATTCGTGTGTGATTCAACTATTTTTTATATTGTTAGGGTTTTGTTGAGACTTACGATACATCAAGTAGTAATTTTATACTACTTGAATCCTTCAAGTAATTTTTTTCTCCTGAAGTTTATTGTCCAGTAAACTCATCACTACTTGAACGCTTCGAGTAGTGAGTGACGAGCTTACTGAACAACAAATTTCAAGAGAAAAAAACCACTTAAAGAGAAAAAAACTTAAGCCATCAAGTAGTGATTTGCTTACTGACAATAGACTTCAAGAGAAAAAAACTATTTAAAGGGTTCAAGTACTATAAAAATACTATTTGATACCTTCAAGTAGTCAATAGCATTTGGGTTGCTAACTGATCAAACAAAAAATAACTAATTGAAGGGTTCAAGTAGTCATAAATAACTACTTGAACCCTTCAAGTAGTCACTTGGTGTATAGGTAATTGACTGACAAAAAAATAACTACTAGAATCCTTCAAGTAGTCATAAACAACTACTTTAACCCTTCAAGTAGTCATAAACAACTACTTTAAACTTTCAAGTAGTCACCTAGTGTATGAGTAATTGACTGACAAAAAAAACTACTAGAACCCTTCAAGTAATTATAAATAACTACTGAAACCCTTCAAATAGTCACGTGGTGTATGGATAATTGACTGACAATAAAAACTACTAGAGGGTTCAAGTAGTCATCCGATGTATGGGTAATTGACTGACAAAAAAATAACTCCTTGAACCCTCTAAGTAGTCATACAACTACTTGAAGGGTTCAAGTAGTCATAAACAACTACTTGAACCCTTCAAGTAGTCGTCTGGTGTATGAGTGTTGACTGACAAAAAAGTAATTACTTGAAGGGTTCAAGTATGCCAGGAACCCTCAAAACCGCTGGTGTTGGGTACCAAAACCGCCCGTATTGGGCCCAAACTGCTGGTATTAGTTAGAGAAATAGAAACTATCGGGATAGATTGGTGAACCCTCGAAGATAATTGGTGAACCATACTATGTAATTGATGAACTCCTCTAAGAATTATTCTTTTGTACATATTTGGTGAACCCCACTACGTAATTGGTGAATCTCAGTACATAATTGATGAACCTCAATACGTAATTAATGAACCTCAATACGTAATTGATGAACCCTTCAAGAATTATTCTTATGTACGTTTTTAATAAATCTCACTACGTACTTGGTGAACCCTAGTACGTAATTGGTGAACCCCTACAAGAAATATTCTTTTTTATGTATGTGGTGAACCACAATACGTGATTGGTGAATCTCACTACGTAATTGAAGAACCCTAGTATGTAATTGGTGAACCCCTCCAAGAATTATTCTTTTGTACATATTTGGTGAACCCCACTACATAATTGGTGAACCCCAGTACGTAATTGGTGAACCCCTTTAAGAATTATTTTTTGTACGTATTTGGTAAACCACACTACGTAATTGGTGAACTTCACTACGTAATTATTGAATCTCTCCAAGAATTATTCTTTTCTGCGTATTTGGTGAACCTTACTACGTAATTGATGAACCCTGGTACGTAATTGGTGAATCTCTCCAAGAATTATTTTTTTGTACATAATTGGTGAACTCCTCCAAGATTTATTCTTTTGTACGTATTTGGTGAACCCAACTACGTAATTGGGGAACTCACTACGTAATTGGTGAACCCCTCTAAGAATCATTCTTTTGTATGTATTTGATGAACCTCAGTACGTATTTGGTGAAAAAAACTAAAACATGTTACATGCTAGCCTTTGTGCGGCCATGATTACTTCAGATATAATCTAAGGGTCACAATAACCCAATATCCATGTCGTGAATTTTTTCACGACATGATAAAACTTTCCCGTTGCCTGTTGGACAAAGTTAAAGTATCAGAACTTCTCCAACTCTAATATAGTTTTATTTAATTATAGTATTAGTAGTTGAATTACAATTTCAATTAAAACACTGTACAAATATTAGCCTGCTTTAATTTCCTTCTGCCCTCATCAGTCAACACCCCTTATATCCCATCTGAGCAAATTCGCTTATTGATTCGATTATAATTTTTTTTGTATCACATCAAATAACAATTGAATAACTCAGTATAATCTTCTTAAAACCTATATGATATAGAGGGAGAAACTAATCCCTATTAACAAACATAATTAACGTAAAGTCAGGCAACGTGAGACAACATTTTAATCCGTCCTCTTAGATCAGAATACGACAGTTGAATTAAGCAGCATACAAAATTATCCAAACTAGGTGGAACAAATGACCAAACCAAAGCAGCACAAACAAACGCCCAACGAAACTATGATACCAAATTAAAAAATCAGTCTCGGTCACTCATTTAAATCTAGGTATTGAGGAGATAAGAATGAGTCAATTTAACCATTATAGACGGGAAAAATCATACAATGTAGGATAATATTTCAACACGCCCTTCTAGACTACAACACGACATCCGAACTAAATGGCATACCAAACAATTAGAACTAAAATGGCCAAACTAAGGCCCAACCAAGCTATAACACTAAATTCAAAATTCTACCAAGATTACCCCTTAAAACTCAGTTGTTAACAATCATTGGTGTATCATGACCTTATAACTCGCACATAAAGAGAATATCTGTGCGATGTGAGATAATGTTCTAACAATCCCTTATAGATTATAACCGAACTAAGCATCATACCAAACAACCTCTAAAATGACACAAACAAAGCATAATCCAAGCTATGATACTAAATTGAAAAGCCCTTTTGAACATGAGTGTTAAGGAGATGTGTACTAACACTTTATAACAAGCACATAAAGAAAATAATCAAGCGATGTAGAACAACATTCTAAGACATCATCCTAAACCATGAAGCTGAAGCAAAAGTAAGCAGCATACCAAACAGTTATAACCATAATGTTACGAATAAAGATTCAACCAAGCTTTGATACCAAATTGAACAGTCTAGTCTGATCACACATTAAAATCTTAGTGTTAACGAAAAGGAGTGCTAGGGTGTTATAACTAGCATATAAGGATCCTATTTCGGCAATATTGAACAACATTCAATGAAAACAATAAGAGGAAGATATATGTTCTAAGTAAAAGTGGTAAAAATGCCTAAAATTTAGGCAAAACTTATGACAATACACTACTTCCAAAAAGGCTTAACCATTGTCTCTGTCTAGTATGCACTTTTAGATTAAGGCCCAGGACTAGGCCTTGCTCATTTTGGATAATTTTAAAAATCGTGTAATTAGAGGCTTTGGGATAAGGCATGAGAGAGGAGAGATACCTAGGAGTTTGACTGCTCATGGGATAGGAAGGATATGGATCATAAAGAGTTTTAGATTTCTCCTTAGTCATATTTTCCTTTATCCTGTAGAGATCTTATTGAATCTGGGAGAGTTCTTGCTCCTTTTTCTGGAATTCTGTGCCTATATAACCTTTTTCAACCAGTTGCTTTAATTCAGTATCTAAGTGCAAAGCTTTTGAAGCTAGCATATCCCGAAGCTGCTAAATTTGGTAAGAGATATGCCCGACTTGAATGGAGAGGGTGTCAAATTGCAGATGTAGCTGATCTAGTTTAGCATCAAGCTTTGTGAGAGTATGATTTTGACACACAACATTTTTAGATTGCCAATTAAGCACCTCTTCAGTGCATCTGCAGGGAGAGACCTAGGTTCTCTTGTAGGAGTGATCTCGGTAGGAATGGAGAAAGGTCTGGTAGATACTTTCGTAGTCGGATTGGTGTGTCTGGTCAAAGGTGGAAAATTTTATTTGTATGATTCCATCATGGCAAGGCAGGGGATGGTACTAGGAACAGAATGGACTGGAAGCAAAGATGTTGGTTGCATGGATGGAAGAAGGTCTGTATGGCCAATTTTTTGGAGCAACTCATATAGAGAAAGTTGTTCAGAAGGTATTGATGGCTTAGGGCAGACCCAATGAGTGGTAGTGCTAGAAGAACCATCTTGATCATAATTGTCATAGTGATGATGGGATGCCTGGGAGCGACAAGACAATTTGTTGGGCTTCTTGCGGGTTGGAGAAGGCCTTTGATACCACGAGTCATCATCAATATCTGTTTCATCCCAAATAGGCTCGTCATAGTCGTAATCAGGGTCGCATCTGGCTGAGAAAACATCCCAGATGAAATGTCCACTTATCATCTTGGAGAAACAAGTTGAGAGGCTTGTAGTATATCACCAATCTCTTTTTCCCACGTTTGAGTTCAGCTCGTTTTTCAACATAAAAGGCCTGACAGGCCCAGTCATATTTCGCGGGCTCAATAAGCCCTTGCTGAAGAAGAGATGCACATTCTCTATGGGCCAATGCAAGATCATTGAGATTCATGCCAGGATGAGTGGCCTTGGTAGCACCAAATTCATGAAGACGATCACGCCATTTATTTGGAGGAAGATCGTCAAAAGTAAACCGGGGGCCAATCGTTGGTTTGTATATGTTCCTCGAGTCTTGGGAATGCATTGGAGGAGGAAGATCATCTACAGAAAGTTCTTCCTCGTCGATATCACTAGGTTGGACCATGGAAATAGTAGAAATATCAGCTTAGCATGCCTTGTAGGGAAGACTAGAGGTATCATCAGTGTTGGAAGTATCAATTTCTGAAGCTGAACTAGAGACTTTGTAACGTTTGGATTGTCGGATCAGGATCCAGATGAGCCTTTAATTTCTGAGATTGAGGAGGAGGACGGACTCGTAGGGCAGAGGATTTCATCATATAGGAAGTTGAGGCCAGGGGAATGGGATGGATCTGAACACCAAGAGGTATCGAAGAAAGATGAGAGGAATCCTAGCAGTAGCGGCCATTCTTTTTTTTTACCATGGAGGGTCAAGACAAGACGGACATCACCAACATATTTTTTTACTATGATTTATTAATTTTGATTCTACTCCTTTCATCTTAAAAATCTTATGTTATAACATCCAAATAAATTCTTTAAAACAACAGCTTTGATATATATAGCAATCCTTTTATCAATCAGATTATTAGCGAGAACATAAAATTTATTTCCCCATTCCATTTGTTCAATTTTGTTTGTTTCAAACACTTCAATGATAAATCATTACATTTTCGGATTTATGTGCAGGAAAAAGTTCAAAAGAAAATGATAGATACTCATAGATATAACAAACACACTTTAGACAAAACAGTTCACAGAAAACCACTTCATCACCCCTCTGTCTCTCATTCTTTTCTTTGCTACACTAAAATTTATTTGAGAATATCTATGAGAAAAAAACTAGGAATAGACATTTGAGAGAAAAAACTAAATTAGCATCCCATATTTTTTTAACAAAATTTTATATCTTTTTACATCGGAGAAAAGATTAAGTTACTATTTTAATTTAAAATTTATCTATTTAACTTGATGTCTGCTAGGTAGAGGTCTACCTAAAATATTTTGTTCGATCATAATCTAGCGAGTGTTAATCTTAACACCAGAAAAGCTAATCCAAGAGTCTAAATTTTATTTTCAGCAATTATAATGCATAGCCATTTTCAAAGTTTTACTTGCAAGAATAATCCTTATTTTTTTAATATGCAATAATGATTATTTTTAAAGTTTGCATAAGTTAATTTCTTTTAGATGTAATAAGGACATTTTTAAAATTTGATATTTCACTCATTATATAATATTAATATAAGAGTTATATTTACATTTAATATTTTTTAATAATTATTATTATTTATTATAGTTGTTAATAAGATAGTTCTTGCAACAAATTCTTTCATTTTATTTATTTTACGGGATCCACTAGCGTAATTTCTCAAAATCTATTGGCTCAATTAAGGAACTAGCCCACTATAAAAAATAAGGAAGAAAATAACCTAAAAATTAGTAAACTGCATAAGTGACTGAATTTACTAGTACTCCAACATGAAAACCTAACAAAAAAAGTGAACTAACGAAAACCCTTACTAACAAAGGGAAGCCATGGCTCCGTCACGTATCATTTCAATGAAAAATCACGAACAAACAAAACCATGTCCCCAAGCTCTCTCAAGCGGAGACGTGAAGAAACCCTACGAAATGACACGTCCGCTGTGAAATCTAAGAGAAAATCATCGCGATATATACAAAATTCATAAAATACAAATAATCACGAAGGTCAAAACAAGATGTAAGTTTTTTGTGTTTGCGATTTAGGCTTAATCTGAAATTCATGGCTGATTGTTCTAAGATTTGTGATTGTTGTGAGTTTTTTCTAAGTTTTTTTTAATGAAACTAGCTTAATATATATTTTTTGCGAGTTAACAATTTGTCCTCCTATTCTGCTCTTTTTTCTGGAGGTAAAATAGTGTATTTTCTACATTCTGTAGATTTCTCGTACTTAAGATTTGTTATGTGTTATATTATTATATACACCGAGTATATTGTGATATATTACATAATTATATATCATAATTACATACTATTTTGTATGTCATCGCAACTTATTGATTATTATTATTATTTTTTCTTAAATATAAGATGGTTAATATTCCATAGTTCGTCTTTATGATGCAGGTGATGACATGAGAAATTACATTAAGTATAAATTGAAGTCATTGTTGGCTTGTAAGATGAATCACATGATGTATTTTTAAGTAAACATAACAATATATATGGTCAAGTTTATTATGTCAATGAGAATGTTCAACGCAAGATTATTAGTAATTTTAAAACTTTCAATTATATATATTTATATACGCATAATATAGTACCATATACATTATACATATCATCATAAAATAGTATGAATCCTTAAAATCATTTCAAACTATACTTCTACCATAAAAGAATATCATTCGTTACAAAATTCATATATATAGTCAGAAGTTTACTATTCATCATCGTATCAACAATATCAATCATAATTGTTATAGAAATTACGAGTACATAAATATATACAATCACTATATAATAATATACTATGAGCGCGCGCGCGCGCACACACACACACACATATATATATATATATATATATATTATCAGTATGTAAATATAAATACCGTCTACAATTATATGCCTATAATATATGATTATATACTTTATGACATTAATTACGAAAATTTACGGAAAATAGTATACTTACAAAATCTGTAGAAAACAAAAAATTTTACTCTTAACACTGTCTATACCAGAAAATTACAGATATCATAAATGAAACTTAAAATCTAAAATTATATATGACATGCAAACTCATACTCTTGAATAATTTTACAACAATGACGTAAAAGAGAAACCCAGATCAAACAATTTTGGCCACGAAATGTAACCAAAACCAACCAAAAAACATCGTGCTATTTATGTTATAGATATAACAAATTGGAGAAGAAGATCAAATATTGAAATCAGGGAAGCTCAAAATCTGCAATACAATTGACGTCCCAGTCCCGAAGCTGCGAATGAGCTGCGGGAAGAAACGAAGAAGAAGTAAGATAAAACCTAAAACAAGAAATCAAATATAATGAGGGCATATAAGTAACATAATATAAAGAATCTTAACTAAGTAATTTACCTTTATTCAAATTCGGTTATATCTACAAAATAACAAAATAAAAGACATTAAACAAAAGTAAAATTTAAATTAACTTAATTACTTAGTTGGGCTTTTGGCATGGGTAGCCCACTTTCATAAGTAATTAGCAACAATAACCCACCGATTAATATAATCATTAATTAAAATACAAAATTTCATAAATGCCCCTATCACTATCTGTTACATCTCACCATCGCTCACACACGAACGCACTCCACTGCCAAGCAACTCCTACACATTCGAGCAAAACAGAATGGTGAGAGACCACCAAGCAGTTCTCCAACCACCGGGTCAATGAGAGTAGCCACCGGGCCACCGTCAACCACCGTGTCTCTCCACTACTGAAACCCACTTCACCTCCACTGTCAAAATCCACTACCGAAACCAAAAATAGCTCTAATTAAGGCTAAGCGTCTCTCCACGAGTAGACTTTATTTTTGCTCATTATATTATATCTACGTGTGACGAAGAACAAAAAATAGCCCTAATTAAGGCTAATCGTTCTCGTTTGGTTCTTCGTTGTGTGCATGAGAATTGTATAGGGTACTCTCGAGCTACATGTTTTGATGATAGTGATTTTTGGATTGTTCATAAATATGTTAATGATCATAGTTGCTCTTTGACAGTTGTGCATAGTGGTCATCATCAAGAAACTTCTTCAATCATTAGTAAGTTTGTTAAGAGTAGGTACATGATTGGTGTTGGGGATAATTCTACTCCTAAGGACATTGTAGATTATATGCGTGTCAAATATGGTGTGGAAATAAGTTATTATAAAGCATTAAGAGCAAAACATGCAGCATTGAAGTTGATTCGCTTCCTGCATATTGTGTTGCTTTGAAAGAGAATAATCCTGGTAAATAAAGTCATGCCTAATATTTGCTTAGATAATGTGTCTATGAACATAGTTGCCATTCATTTAATGTTTTTTTGCAGGCGCTGTAATATTTCTTGATACTGATGATGATGGTGTTTTTCAAGTATTTTTTTATTACTTTGAGTGGCTCTATTGTTGGTAGTCGGCATTGTAGGCCGGTTATTGTTTTAGATGCCACATTTTTTAAGTGTAAATATTTTGGAACTCTTCTACTTGCTTCCATGTTAGATGACAATGATCAAATATCTCATCTAGCATTTGACGTAGTTGATACTGAAAATGATAGGTCTTGGGCATGGTTTCTTCAGAAGCTTCAATGTGCATATGGTGATCATGAACAACTTGTGTTTGTATTTGATTGGCATTGTAGTATACCTGAAGTTGTGGTTAAAGTGTTCCCTGATGCAAAACATGGGTATTGTATGCATCACATGTTGACGAATGTTAAATCTACTTGAAAAAGTTCGGCTACTGATAGCATTTTTTATTTGTGTGCTAACGCGTATCGTTTAGTTGATTTTGAGCGATATATGCGAAGACTAGAATCCATTGGTCCAGGCATTCATAGCTATCTAGAAGGTATTGACCATGGGAGTTGGGCGCGTTCCCACTTTGTTAGACGTAGATATAATACAATGACATCTAATATAGTTGAGAGCATAAATGCTCTTTTCAAGGATGCTAAAGAATTGCTTGTTGGGTATTCATTGAACATATTAAGGCGAAGCTGCAAGAATGGTTTTATGATCGAAAGACGGCTGCTAGTTACACTATTATCCCTTTAACTAAGTGGGCTGAAAAAGAGTTACTGTTGATGTTTACTGCAGAACGTAACATGTTAGTAAGTTCATTTTTTATTTGTTTGAAGTTTATTCTTTTTATTTCAAAATTTTATATGTTATTGTTACTTGTTTTTCTCTTTCAGGTATTGTTGGTGGACATTAATAAGTTCCAAGTTGTGGATGGTTCTATTCACTACATTTGCAAGATAGAACTTGTGCATGCAGAATGTGGGATTTAGATGACTTGCCTTGTGCGCTTTTTTCTCATAGGTCCATGAATCCTTACCCTTATGTTTCTAATTATTACTTTAAGAATTAACTATTTGCAGCATACTCTTCAAATATTAATCCTGTTGGAAATGAATTTGAGTGAAATTTATAATCTGAAGTGCAATAAGAGGTTCTTTGACCACTTATGGTTAGACGTCAACCTGGGAGGCCTAGAAATAAGAAGATTTCATCTGTTGGTGAAAAGAATAAGGTAAAATGTGGTTCTTGTGGCCATTTTAGTCATAATAAAATGACGTGCAACAACCAAAAGAATGTAGCAGCTAGTTCTTCTTGTTGAAAATGTCTATTTTGACAATTTATTTACTGTTTTATGTTATGAAAGAAGGAGAAACTTTGGATCATACTCTTAGTGTCTCCCTTATTTTGAATGGAAAACTTCTCGTTAATATAGTTTACCGGCCGTAAACATATATTTAACGTATTGAGTTGGAGATGTTGTGTACTTTGTTTCTGCCTATTACATTTTTTTTCGTTTGATAATTTATGTACTCTTTTGAAATATGAGAACCATCAGCATGATACTCGTACTATCTCTTTTATTTTGAATAAATATTTGTCAGTTTACATATATGTTTACAACTCGTAAACATTTTATCAACCATAGATGCAGTGGTAATACATATAGATTTATAAGTTGTGATTAATCATGATATTACTTCAACAATAAAATTTCTATTAATTATGTTAGAAAAATTGTAGTAGAGTTTTTGACATATAAGTTATAGTTATGTAATATTAAGGATACTTATAAAGCATGTTGTTAAAATTGAAGAGGAAATAAAGTTATTCTTTTCTAAATATGAGCAACCAAAGCATTTGCAAGTTATAACAAGTCATAAAAAGTAACATTCAACTACTAATCACTCATAATATTCTAAAATTTAACTAGTTGATATCCAAATAAAGTAGTTCTCTATCTTTATCAAAACATCAATGAAGTACTAGTCATCTACCTTATCTAATTCACATGTAACATTCAAATATCCTTTGAAACATCTAAACATTCATAGATCCAAATATCCAAAAAATTATGTATATTTTTTAAAACTTTTTAAATATTTCAAACAATTTTCATAATATTTTCTAGGCATTGCATGGTCTCTTGCGAAAGAAGATCGAAGGTAGGTGGCTCAATTATGAAGACTTGTTGCACATGAGGCTCAACCTTGTCAGGTTTTTACTTTGGTTTCTCTTTGTCCGCTACTGACCCAAATGTTGTTATGTATGAAGAGTTCAAAATTGGGGATGACTTTATTAGCTTCTTTGATTGAAATCTCTTTTTCTCGTGCACTTTAATGAGCTTTCTTCTTTTTGGTTTGTTTTCGTTCATTGTATCCTTGTTGTGTATAATAAGAATTTTGGAAAAAGTTGTACCATCATTTTGCCAGTAGTTAACATTATTTTCATGAGAGATAATGAAGCCAACAACTAATTATGGTTTGATTTTTATATAAAGAATAAATG
Organism: Datisca glomerata; assembly: GCA_003255025.1. NCBI lineage: Eukaryota > Viridiplantae > Streptophyta > Magnoliopsida > Cucurbitales > Datiscaceae > Datisca > Datisca glomerata. The sequence continues at coordinate 1,005,999 of QANY01001639.1, forward strand.
ACATTCAATGTCAGTTACCATCAGTTTAATATAGTATTATCAACACAAAAGTTCATCTACTTCTTACAGATGATTAATATTCTCTAACAGAAACAATAGAATTATTTTATTAACATGAGCAACAACAACAATGATGAACCGAAAACAAAGCTAATAGAACAATGATGAACTAAAACTACAACAAATAGTAAAACATTGAAACAATATGCAAATTTCTTAACAACGATAATAGAGTTAGTAGAACAATGATGAAGCAAAACAAATAAAAAAAAGTAATCGATTATTATTTTGTTACCAAGTGAGAAACACTGTGAAAATCGATGGATATCGAGAGAGAGATTTATTGAAAACAAGTTTTGAGAGGTAATTTATTGAAGAAAACTATTGAGATTTTTTGTGTGATTTTGATTGTTGATGGGTTTCTCGAGCTGATGAGGGTTTCTCAGGTTGGTGCTTTTTATTGTGGGTTTCGGCAGTAGAGGTTGGAGTGGGTTTCGGCTGTGGTGAGACACAGTGGTGTGGTACGGTGCTGCTCTTTCTGTCTCGATGGCTGGAATCCTTGTTCGAAGGTTGGAGTGGGTTTCATCAGTGGGTTTTGGCAGTGGAGGTTAGAGTGAGTTTCAACAGTGAGGAGACACGGTGGTTGACGGTGGCCCGGTGACTACTCTTCTCGATTCGGTGGCTGGAGTCGTGCTTGGTGGTCTCTCATCATTCTGTTTTGCTCGAAAGTGTAGGAGTTGATTTTGACAGTAGAGTGTGTTTGTGTGTGAGTGATGATGAGAAGTAACTGATTTTATTTTATAGTGATAAATGTATTTATGAAATTTTATATTTTAATTAATGATTATATATTTACAATTTTTATTTTATAAGGGTTATCATTACGAATTATGCATGAAAGACGACTACTGATGCAAAAAGTCCTATGATAAAACACTAACGGCCCAATTAGTAAAATACCATTGTGGGCCGTAACGCATGCCCACAAGGGACAAAGTACACGTGAATCCCACCCCGCGTCTAAAAAGGAGCTTTCATCTCATAAATCCTTTCTGTCACTGCATGCGGTTACTTTCACGCGTCACTAAGCGCGTCAAATCGCCTTCAAAACCTCGGATGCAAAATCCATCACAGTATATTTGTCGCCATTTGGCAGTAGTAGATTTAATAAATTATTTATAGTAAATTTAGCAGTTTTAACAATTTTATATATGTTTTCCATTATATGTATTCAAATTTTAAGATATATTATTGACTGTCTAGATCCTTTGATATGAGAGCTGTGTTGGTTATATATTAACAGTTAATCTTTTAGTTTTTTTTGGTAACAATATATATTTTTTTTATCAAAATTACGTTACAGATTTTAAGGAGAATGTGAGATATGACTCAAACTTACTAGAATTATACCTATAAAGTATAGTGTAATAACTATTTATGATTATTTAGTTATTTCTCTGACATTTTTATATTACTAAATTTAATGAATAAATGAATGTTGTACTTTAATTAAAGTGTGTTTATAATTACTCAAGTCATGTAATTATTACCAACGTAAGAATAGTAAAGACAGAGAGATCTTCTAGACAAACTCTTCTGAAATAGTTCAAAACGTTATTCGCATTTTTAGGATCGACTGGACATTCGAGTCCGATTACGACTGTTAGATTGAACCAAATGATGCCGGTCTTGGAGCATGAGAATGGAGGCTAACGATTGACCTAAACATGTTATGAAACATGTTGAATATACCAGTAACAAATTAATTTAGAACAAACTGTTTATCTAACTCTAATTGTTACACCTTAAGGGTATTTTCATAATTACCTTAATCTTGAGGTGAATACGAAACTTGACCTAGTTAGTTGGGATCTTTGATACGTCAAATGAGTGAGTTTGAATTACCGGACAATACTTCGGCTGTTGAGATCATAATTCGGCCGTGTTGAAGTTGCGTGATCTACAGTTATGGAATTCGTGGTGAGATTGCAATAGCAACAATATCACCTTATGTTTATTGATGGATGTGTGAATAAATAAACCGGGCCTGGTACTCGAGACACGAGTCATTGAATGGGATATTGTGAACTATACGAGACACTTCACTAATATATCTTTCTTATTCACAGTCAATAAATGAGTTAATGAAATAATAACTATAGGGGTAATATGGTAATTTTATATCTCGCTCTTGTTACTGATATTCACGAAGGGTAACATCGTAAAATATTGTGTGGACCGTGAAATAAATATATTTATTTGCATCAACGGAACATGTAGCGCGTGTGAATCGAGAGTCGATTATGCATCGGACCTATAATGGTGTCGTACAATGTTGCGAATAAATAGGTCAGAATTTATGGAGATAAGTTAGTCGGATATTTGAATCTCATAGCTTTATTCATGTGGATCTATTTGATCTCAAGAGTATCTCATAAGGGCATGAGAAACAATATCAGTTGGACCAAAAACATGTTTTGGACCTATATACACTTCCCGAACCATATATGATGGGTGTCATCCACTAAATTAGTGAAAACTAAAATTAATGTTCAAAATAATTAATTTGTTATTTTTAATTAATGGATAATTAGTAAATAAAAAAATTATTAATTAATTGATAGGGATCAATTTAATTTATCAATTTGGATTGATGAATTTTGACACAATATTGACTCTAGGGAATACAAAAATCGTAGACAGCAGTGCAAATGGATGAGAATTTCGGTAATTTAACATACAGGGGTATATGTGTGAATTATGTAATTATATGAGAGATGTCATTAGACCTGTTGCTAACAAGTAAATTCACATTCAGTAAAATTCAGACAAACACTTATTTAATCAAATGATGGTGTCAATTATTTATAAATTAATTCAACATTTCTTAAATGGTTATTTGATAGGACAAAACAAGAAGCGGAACTTACCCCCACTATGGGGAATCAAATCATCTCCAACCCCCATAATCTAACTTACGTAGATCCTAAAGAGAGACCCGTCCTTAAATATCATGGACATGGAGAGATAGAATTAAATGTTTATGACAAAACATGTAATTTAACAAATATATTTACAAAAATTAATCTCGTCTGTAATTCATAACGTTATTAACTTATCAAAAATTTATGATTCGAGTTTTATATCTCATAGGTCATAATAACCAATTATGACTTATGAGCAGTCCATTACATAATTGAAAATATATTTAAACTATAGTTAAATTAAGAAAAATATGTAAAATAAAATAAAATTTTATTCTTTTGAAGGGATGCAAGAAATATACTTTGTTCATCAATGCAATATGCACGTCATCCAACAAATCTATCCTTCAAAGATTGACCAAATTTTATGAAATCGTGCTTGCAATTACATGGGCCGGTGGCCGGCCCACTTAGAGAGAACCGTCATATTCTCATCCTTTAATTAACTACATGAATAAAAATAAATTGGAACTGTAAATAACTCACTAATACAAATATAAATACTCGCTATAATTGTTATTTATTTTCGGTGACCAAAGTATATTCGCGCACCGATTTTCCGCGAGAGTGGAGGTTTCACGTTTTACCCTCTATCTCTCTCCTCTCTCAAGTGTGAGAGAAGCTGCACAACGGATGTGAATTTCGGTCTCTGTCTCATCTCATGTGGCTATGTGAGTAAAAAGGGAAGTCTATTAGAAAGAGAGAGAGAGGAACGCTTTTCCTTTTGTTTTCTTTTTTCTAAGCGTGGACAGTGAGTAGTCTTAAAAAATCAGCCTTTCCAGCAATACCCAGTTGCTATATCATCATCCGCTTCTCTGTTCTGTTCTTTTTTTCCTTCAACCTCCATTTGGATACTCAAGCTGTCACCGTCCGTAGGTATGTTTTCTTTTTCTTGGGTAGTTACAATTTATCTTTTGTCTGTGGCTGTTCTTATCCGTTCTTAATTTGGTCGGAGATGGTTTTGGTTTGAGGCATTGTCAGTGAAACAAGTTCACTTTTTTGTCTGATTCTCTGTTTTGGGTTTTCTTTTTTACTTTCTGTTTTCCCAATATCTATCTCTGGTTTGGATTGGATTTGATTTGCGTTTTCTGAAGTTAAATTGGGTTTTGATGGGCTTCTGCAGGCATGCATAATAAGCTTTGCACACCACAAATCAGATGAAGTTTTCCAAGCTGATTTTGAGGAAATTGTGAGATGGGCTTCTGGGAATCTTTCTCCATCACCTATCAGTTCGTATTTTGCTTGCTCTGATTCAATCTTTGGTTCCGTTTGTTTCGGCTGTTCAAAAGAAGAATCTTAAAAGAGTAAATTCTTAAGTTCTAATTTTGAAGATGAGAGATTTGCCCTCCTGTTTTGGTGAAAATGGTGTTCAAGTGGCTGATTTCGCCTCCTCCAACTCGAGTAGGACTTCCAATAATTTAGTTACTTGTGTCTATCAATGCCGGATTCGAGGCCGGTCTTGCCCGGTTACTATAACTTGGAGTAAAAATTTGATGGGTCAAGGCCTTAGTGTTGCCATTGATGATTCTTCAAATCTGTGTGTCTGTAAGGTTGATATTAAGCCTTGGTCGTTCTCCAAGAAGAGAGGATCCAAGAGTTTAGAAGCATTTTGTAAAATCGACTTTTATTGGGACCTCTCCTCAGCGAAATTTGGTTCCAATCCCGAACCAACAGAGGGATTTTATCTTGCCATTGTTGTGGATAAGCAAATGGTTCTTCTTCTTGGGGATTTAAGAAAAGAAGCTTTTAAGAAGACAAATGCCACCCCTTTGGCTTCAAACGCTGTTTTAATTGTAAAGAGAGAACATGTTTTTGGCAAGAAGGTGTTCTGTACAAAGGCTTGCTTTTGTGATAACGGTCAGCTTCATGATGTTATGATTGAATGTGATTCGTTCTCTGCCACTGATCCATCCCTCATGATTCGAATAGATGGTAAGACTGTGATGCAAGTGAAGAAGCTTCAGTGGAAATTCCGGGGGAACCACACGATCTTGATCGATGGTCTTGCAGTGGACATTTTTTGGGATGTTCATAATTGGCTGTTCGGTAGTTTAACGGGAAGCACTGTTTTTATGTTCAAGACATGCTTATCGGCAGAGAAGCTGTGGACGAGTCAGCCACCGTGTGATCCAAATGTGTTATCTTGGTCGTTTTCAAAGAGATATTCGGATTCCAAATCACAAAGTCTTGGTTTTTCGCTTACTTTGTATGCCTGGAAGACTGAATAAAGATAGTATGATATTCTTTGCCTGAGTTGTTACCAAAACTTTGTTAGTGAGTGATTCTTTTTATCAATTACACCATTGATTCCCTTTTATCTCCGTATAGATATCACTTTCTTATTCTTTATCATAATTCTTGCCTCAAATGAGCCCTTTTCTACATATGAAGGAAAATCTCTCTTTGTTTTCACTTTGACAACTTTATTTAACGTAGTTTACAGCATTGCAATAGTAGTATATTTTGTCTTTCTAACTTGTTGCAGTGAGGCTCGTGAAGGATGTGCCTGTAAGATTGCATAAACCGTAAGTGCAATTAACCATAAGCACGGGGGAGAAGCATTGACATTCTATGAGAAGAAACGTCTCCGAAAACCTATTGCTCGGGACAAAACGAGGTAAAATAATTGTATTTCCTGTTAAAGCGAATCATATTTATTGGTTGAACTCACAAGTGTTGTCATGGAGGGATCCTCGTATATGTACGAGGATCCCTCCATGACAACACTCTTTTAGCATTGTATGATTCTCAGGTTGAAGAATCAATGGATGTTGAATACCGATCATAATTTAGTGTTTAGTTAGTCTGCTTTAGTAGATTGATTTTAAACAGTATAATCTGTAAAAACAGAGTTTCTATCTCAGATGGAATTGAACAAACTGATAGGATTATTCTTTGCGATCTGCTTTCTGATGGAATTTACCAAACTGATATGATTACACGAATATTATTCATATCGTTTAATGTGACATATAACTGACTCTGTTAGTCTATATCTCGAGATGATAGTATATTTGTCATATATGCTTTTCGATCATCAGAGACTCTCATCTTGTCTCTAACTCAACACAGAACAACCCGAATCGACATGAATGAAAGAAAAAAAAAGACGGAAGAAACAAGATTATATATTTATTTTACTGTCTTTCTCAATTTGTAGTCAAATGTGTTTGCGGCATCTGAGTTTTACAATACTCTAAACATCTCTATCATCTTCTTGCAGGTGAACTGAAGACCTTGTACATTTGGCAAACAATACCGGAGCAAACCGCACTGGTCTGATCGGACCCTTTTGATGGTTAGTGATCGGAATCAGAGTACAGAAAAGAATAGTCTCTAGAACACCTCATCTTTCTGATCCTTTCCTCATACTCCTCAGTACTAAACCTAAGCCTTCTAATGAAAGCATATAGATCTCCGATTTTACTTCTGCGTTTACGTTGGCTTCTCTGTTTAGTTGGCACGTGGATATCACGAGCGATCCATAGCGTTTGACCCCGTATGTCCTGCATATCAATATTCTCATTGTGAATTGTGATCAAGTACTTTATATTGTGATGATCTAAGCCGGTTGAGACTAGTTTAGAATGTGAATTCAAGTGCTGAAATAGGTGATTTGATGAGGCTGTCTATTTGGTTTGCAGTTCTTCTTGTAGGACACACTAATCAGTATCCCATTGGTAGACTAGTTTTACTTCTACTGGGACACTGATCTTGGGATTTAGATAACCTCCTGTTAACAAGAGAGGTTTTTTTGTTTGATCTAAATCGCTGAATTCTGATTTGAACCAAAAGTTCGAAAATGATAGTTTGCTGAGGTTATCTATTAAGTTTTTAAATTTTATAGGGGAGACAGCGTAGTAATCTGATAGAATTCCGCAGAAATAGTTGTGATGAGATGGGCATCTTGGATCCGCACTTATCAAGTACGGCTTCTGCTTCTAATAGGACGCCAATCTTGTGGTTTATGTTAGAATCCTATGCAGAGTAAAACTGTGGGTCCCACATTTTTTTTTCAAAAATTACTTAATTTCTTTCAATTAATTATTTTTTGTGAAATACATTTTCATTAAAATTAAGTTCTAAAGTGGATGGTCATAAAAACATGTCATGCGAGGGGGAAATAATTAGTAACATTTCAATCTATATATATAAAATTTGGTCAAAAAGCTTATAGATTATACTATAGTCACTTTGCACCATATATGTGTGTATGTATAAGAATTTCTTTGGAAACTCCTCATGAACATTTCTCACCAAGATGTACTATTGGATGATGTATATTTAGCAAACTCCTGATAACTTGAGTCAACATTCTGATAGTGCCCAAAATTTAATCTAATCTAAAAGAGAACAATTCAGTTATTCGAAACGGGCCAGAGATAAAATACTCATCAAATACGTTAGCTCGGTACTCGTAAGACCTAAAGCCCACGCTCAAATATATTAGTCTTATGCTCACACAAACTCAAAGCCCATCATTCATACAAAACTCGAATGAAATTGGTGATTATCAGGCCGAGTTGAACACACACTATGAACAATGCATGGGCTAAAAAATACGCTCTGATTCGGATAGGCAATCCAGACCAAATCAAATCATCGAGAATAACCTGAAAACACATGCATAGTTATCAGACTCCATACCCACGACATGCTTCAAGAGCCGATGAGAAGCATTCTCCTAATGGTTCCAGACGAGAGCATGCTTTTTAGCTTAAAAGGACGGGGACATATCGTGACGAGCCAATATAAAAAAAAATAAAAAAAATGCTGACGTCCAGAATGAATCTCACCTAAGAAGAAACAAAGTGCAGGACCACAAAGCGATGACAATCTCCGTGCACCACGAACCATGCTCGCCATATCACGCACAGGACAAGATAACGACGACCAATTGATCATAGCACGCGTGAAGGACCAAAATCTCTGAATTCATGCCTATAAAAGGGGGACAAAGTGCAAGTCTGAAGCCAAGTAGTCCATAGGCCCAGAGACTTGCATTGAAGCTCTTTGTTGAGCTTCCAGGCATGGAGAAAGCAAAACCTAGCCCAATCTCTCATCAAGCATTTTTCCTCTATAATTCTAGTATTTTAATGTTGTAATTCAAAGCTAGAATTCATACTCATGTAATCCATACATTCAAACAATACAAAACGATATTATTCAGTCATTTTTTGAATTTCAATTGTTTCAATCGTAGTAGTCCAGATAATATACAATAGTCCATATTCATTGTTCATATTCTTTCTCGTGCTTAATCTATTTTCATCCGGACATATTAGCGCCCCAAAAATGCATACGTGTTAAATTCACATACCCAACACACAAAAAGGACGCTTACAGGTTTTATTCCTTAATTCACAATAGTTTAGAGATTGCACAATGGTTCGGATTCACCATTCATTGTCTTCCTCACAATAAAGGAAATCCGAAAACAAACCTAATTCGATATGGAGCCTAAGATTCAACCATCGAGACTCCAGATAAGCCCAACCCGTGAGAGGGTCCAATGCTTAACTCTGGACCCGACCTTCACATTTTGTGAGTTTCTCCATTTATCTAGACATCCTAACCCAAACCTAACGCTGACATGGATACACTAAACCTACTTGTCCGATCCTAAAAAACCCTACACATTCAATATTTTTCCTACATCGATTTGTAAGGTTCGCTTTAACAGATTGAACCTCAGTTATCAATTTCATTCTGTTTCGGTCGGAATGTTCCGGTTCTGGAACAGGAACAGAACAAAACATGGGTGGTAAAATTCTGTCTAAAAATTTGGTCAATTTCGATCGGAACGGAACATTCCGGTCAGAATATGCTCATTTTGATTAGAATGGACGAAATGAAAAATATGCTGAAACATGCCCTTATTTTTTAAACCGTGCTAAATATGAATGGAAGCAATTATTTATAATAGCAATGCAACGGTCCTTGTGGTTATGGACCTTAGAATCAAATCTTTCCCTCGTTCAAATCTCATCATTTACATTTTATATTTTTACTTCATTTTTGTTCAATAATAATTTTTTAATTTAATAAAACTAATTTTTCTTCTATAATTGGTTAAATTTATTTCTATAATTATTTTTTAGAATAAGTAACTTGTTTAGATTAAATATATGATTAGTTTATATTATAAATTTAAGTAAATGAGTGATTATCTTTAGATTAAATAAGTGATTTCTTTAGATTAATTTGGTTACTTGTATATCGATTTATTATTTTTTCACGTGAAAGATTACGCATATACTTAGAATAAATTGAAATACATATAAATAAATTTTTTAATAAGAATTATGTGTAACTTGTTTTTATAAGTCATGATTCACTTTTTGTTATATTATAAATTTTATAATATTATTTTTTATATGTCCAAAATTTTTCTCCGAAACGGAATATAGGGACACCGAAATATATGGCCATCCTAGTTTAAAAAATCTCAATTTGATCATCTTATTTTACTTAACGTCTCAATATAGTCATTCTATCACCCTCCATTAACTAAGTTTAACAATTATATTGACATGACATGTTAAGTGATGACGTGACATACGTGAGACTCATAAATATATAATCATCTATTAAAATATAATTATCTCTCTTCAACTCACCGATTTTATATTTTTACTTTACTAAAACGTATTTTTTCACTTTTACTTTTGAAACAATTTTATATTGTTAACATTCTCTCTCCAGTAAAAAATTTACTCTGTCCCCTCACCCTTAACTCTGTCTAGCGAAGTTAAGTGTGTTCAAAATTATCTCGAATTGATCGAATCGAAATAACCGGTTCAGTCGGTTCTTTATATATGTTCGGTTTGAAAAAATGTGAGAGCCGAAGTTTCGATTCAGATTAGAATTTTGATGGTTTTCAAACCGAACTGAACCGAAACATTAAATTCATATTTTTTTATTTTTATATATAATTTCTTATAAAATCGAATCGAACCGAAACAAAACTTTAATTATATATATATATAATATCATTTAAAAATTATTTTAAATTAATAATACAGAACTGAAGAATCGAACCGGAACTCACGGTTCGGTTCAATTTTTTTTACATGAACAGTCAATTTAATTCAGTTTTATCATCGAACCAAAATTTCAATTTGATTTGGTTCTTCGTTAAAAAATGACCGAATCGACCAATGATACCGTAGACCAAGCAACGAACCGGCCCCTATCTGTGATCCCTTTCAAGCTCCCCAGCTTCACTTCACCCATCACTTCTCCGCTGCCAAACAAATAAATGTCTCGTGCTCTCACCACTTTAACATATAGATATTGCATTTGCTCCACCGGGTCATAAGTTGAGTTGCTCTTCTGAGCAGACTCGCCTCCGAGTCGTGGCCGAGTCTCTTTTACCGAAAAATCGCTCGACTCATTTGAGTAAATACTAAATAGACACTCCACCACCGCCGCCTCTTCCATCTGTTACTCTGCCGCCTGGACCAGAAATAGCAATGCCATGTCCTGTACTGATGACAACAGGCTTAACCTCGCCTATGTGTGGCTCCAATGGTGGCTTCGAATGATTTTGAAGCTGTTGGGTCTGCTTATTTTCTTAGGTAAATTGCTGCTGGACGAGTGGACGGTCATGGCAGGGCAGGTCCTTTAAAATGCATTTTAATAAAGTAGAAAGGTTTAATAGGTGAATTGGAGAGATAATTATATTTTAGTGAATTATCGTATACTCGTGAGTCTTATATATATCACATCATTTCTTAACGTATTACATCATCAGTTAACGTATTACATTAAATTAGTTAATAGAAAAATTACATTGAGACGTTAGAATGACGAAATTAAGATTTCCTAAACTACAATGATCAAATCGAAAAATGATGTAAACTTCTAATGATCAAATTGATAATTTTTCTATTATTTATTTCAAAATAAATTAATTTTGTTCATAAATTCTAATGTATTAGTACTACTTCTAAATGAGGGTTAGATGGGATAAACATTTTTAGACATATATTTGTCCAATCAAACTATTTAAATTTTAAAAATATCCTATAACTTATTTAATGTAAATTCATTTAAATATATTTATTGTAGATTACAACTATTATCTTAATGTATTTAATAGAAGGCAAACTTAAAATAGGGAAAATGAACAGCCATATCTATAATATATAATTAAAAGTCACTTGAAAGGGACAATTATTTTCTAGACACTTTTATCCGATATCTAATACAATTTTTCCGTTACTATCCTTCATTACCACATTTGGCATTAGAGAACACAATTGGTTGACACATGTATCTAAACTAATTAATTAAATTCATCACAAATAATTATTGTTAGTTTTTTAATTAATACCATAAAGCCTGCACCATACCACGTTGATGGAAATGGTCAACCGAAGGACAATGAGGAGATCCCCGCGTAAGAAGGGGAAGAAAGAGATCTGAGTCACGAGAGAAGACTACACGACTGCAACTGATTTGATGAGTGAAAGACTAGGGGATGAGACAATTGAGAAAAATGTTTAGAGTGAAGGGCCCCACACCTGACATAAGATCCAACAAGTATGAGTGAGATCTTATGGGTGTAATAAATACCCACAAAATATAGGAGAAATTGGGACCATTCCCCTACCATAGGGGAGAGGACGACCATTCCCCTCCATTTTTTTTATTTTTATTGACAAAATTGTTATTTTATTTACACCTAGTGGCCTATAAAGGCTTGGGTAAGGAACAAAAGAAAGGCAGATGATATACATGCTGGTCGTCGCAGAGCGTGCACGACGGAAGCATGGAGGCGAGTGACCTTTTAAAAAATTAAACTTTTAATAAAAAATAAATATTTTAATAAGACAAAACTTGCGCAACGCCACGATAACCAAATAAAATTTTTTATTGAAAACTCTTTTTCAATCAGTCAGGATCCATTATATATTTATAAGTTAAATCTACAACATACAAGGTTATGAATCATATATCTCTTGTAGTCTATATCAAGTGTCCTTGTAAAAATTGATCGATCATCTGTTTCCACAAAATCGTTCCAACGATCAGTAGACTCCGACATCCACACCAACATCTTCCAAGTCAATCATCAACGCATTAGGACGTGTGTGGTACGTAGAATATTACGAGACACTTTTTATGTCTCTAGATGTTCTCAACACATGAGATCTAGAGATTTACTAAGAATGACTTTAGTGAGATGATTCTCTAAAAGAACGTGATGATTATTCGTTTAGATATTTGATTAACGATTAATCACAGAAGAAAATCTTTCTGACACCAATCGTGTTCTCAATTCAATTCTTGATTGACGAACTGATGATCTGATCAACTGATTCTCTCATCTTCTTTTAACAACCAAGGCTATTAGAATAATATCTACATATATTCTAGATAATGACGTATCCAATTTTTAGGAATAAACTGAAATAATATTTGATTATCTCTATCAACTACCAATTGTAGTGGGACCCATTGTAATTGTGCATAATTGCAGTGCCATGTGGCACTACAGTGTTGAACATTCACTACTGTAGTCCATGTCAATTTCTGATACTCTATCAGTGATTGCACGTGGTAATTACTGTGAATTAAATATTTATTTTAATCAAATAATTATCTGAATATCAGTTAATTCAAAATTAACAAATCTGATTATCTCTATCAACTAACTTATCTGTTATTTCACAAATAACAGATTTAGTTGATTCAAATTATTATCTAATAATAATTTAATTATCTAATTTCACAAATTATATATATATATATAATTTCTGAATATTATATTTAAATATATAAATAATTCAACTAATTAATTTTTAATTAACTAATTACACATAATTATCTCATAATTATGTATTTGCCCTAGAAGAAACTTTTTTTTTGCAAGTCAGTCATTTTCTCATGTCCTGAAATATTCACACTATAGACAACGTAGTAAAGAGGTGACTTGGGGACCATGAACCTATAATCTTAAGCGCCAATAAACTATATTATTAATTAAATAATTTTATTTATTAATTTCATTATTACTCCACTATAAATATGTAATTGCACTCTTAGAGATTATAAAATGTATTTACAGAGTATTCTCATGTAGTCCACTGACATAATCATTTCATGTAGTTCTGTCATCCAATTATTGGTTCGTAAATTAGAACTGATCAAAATTACCATTTTACCCTTCTAATTACCTATTGATCATTAAGTACCATTAATTCACTAGTGAATGACTAATTTATAATCTTATTATAAATTTGAGCTCAATTACCATTCAGTTTTAGAACTAACAATTAAAGAAACTAATATACGATCCGTTAGGAAAGCTTAGATTTCAAATTTTATAAGATCATGTCCCTAGCCATCCACATCACTAAATCTCCAAAAACAAAAGTCACTAGCCTATTTAACAAACAAACCTTAACGAGTGAATCAAAAGATCCAGTAGACATGCATAGGAGTTCATGACTACTCAGCCTTCAGACTGATCTACATATGATCATCGAATTGATGTATATTAAATCTTTATGATAAATGGCACGTTAATAAAGATATTAATTTACATCGCTATATAATCTTATTATATAAAATATCTTCACTAAGATGTCTATCCACATCAATGACCCGGATCTAGAACACACGCATTCATAATGCTTAGTGAATCATACTAGCAACCATTCATTAAATATTTCATACTTTAATATGTTGCTGACAATTTTATTCATTATCTACGGATCTTAATCCTCTCGTACTAATACAAGATCATAGTCTCATTAATGAATATGGAATTTTTAGATATTTATATAAATTATTCAAATAATAATTTAAAAGAACAATTATAAGAAAAATGTAATCCTCTTTATATTTCATATCAAAATATCAATACATATGCTTTGAGGGGATAACCCCCAACAATCTCTCACTTGCCCTAAACCAAATGTGGCATCTCTCTTAATCTCATGTTATACACGTGACCCTCAAATGACTTTGTAGGAAGTGTCTTTGTAAAAGGATCAACCAGGTTATGTTCCGATGCTATCTTCATAATAGTCACATCCCCTCGATGCACGATTTCTTTTAGAAGATGATATTTTCTCTCCATGTGCTTGCCCCTATTGTGACTCCTCGGTTCTTTAGAATTTGCTACCGCCCCACTGTTATCACAATACAAGATCATTGGCTTGTCCGTATCTAGAACTACTTCTAGATTAGAATAGAACTTTCTTAGTCATACCGTCTCTTTCACAGCTTCACAAACCGCTATATATTCAGCTTCCATAGTGGAATCTGTAATGCTGGATTGTTTAAAACTTATCTAGACTAGAACTCCTCCATCTAGGATAAATACTGATCTAGAAGTCGACTTTCGATTGTCTCTGTCTGATTGAAAAGCACAATCAGTATATCCAGTGGGGTTCATTTGAATAAACAAGCATATAGTTTATTGAGTGTTCCAAACCTGAATAAACAAGCATATAGTTTCTCGTTCTCCTAAGATACTTAAGAATGTGCTTTACTACAATCTAGTGTTCCAAACCTGGATTCAATTGATAATGACTAACAATTCCCACTACATAACAGATGTCTGGTCTCGTACACAACATGGCATACATGAGACTTCCAACAGTTGAAGCATAGGGAACCTTTTTCATATCATCTTCCTCCTGAGGTGTCTTTGGACATTGTTCCTTGGAGAGGTTAATTCCATGTTTGGTCAGTTGTTGACCTTTCTTGGAATTCTTCATAGAGAATCTCTCCAGCACCTTATCAATATAAGATGCCTGAGAAAGTGCCAAAAATTTGTTCTTTCTATCTCTTAGGATTTGATGCCTGGAACATAGCTCGCTTCTCCCAAATTTTTCATTTGAAATTTTTGAGCTAACCATTTCTTTACTTTTGACAAAGTTTCTACATCATTCATAATGAGTAGAATATCATCGACATAAATAACTAAGAAAACCACTATCTTATCTTTTGGTGTATTTATAAACACAGGCTTCGTCAACATTTTGCTCGAAGCCATAAGACTTTATAATCTCATCAAAGATAAATTTTCAAGATCTAGATGCTTGCTTTAATCCATAAATGGATTTAAGAAACTTGCATACTTTCTAATCTTTCTCCTTTTGTACGAACTCTTCCGGTTGCATCATATATATGCTTTCTTCAAGAGATCCATTCAGAAAAGCTATCTTGACGTCCATTTGTCATATCTCATAGTCAAACCTAGCGACTATGGACAAAAGAATGCAAATGGATTTTAGCTTGGATATAGGGGAGAATGTATCTTCAGAATCAACTCTCTCCCTTTGTGTATAGCCATTGGCTACTAAATATGCATTGAAAGTCTCTACTTTTCCATCTGCACCTCTTTTCTTCTTGAAGATCCATTTACATCCAATGGACCTGACATCTTCAGGTGGTTCTACAAGTTCCCAGACGGAATTGGAGTACATAGATTCTATTTTATGGTTAATTGCATCTTTGCATTTCTCATTTTGAAGATCATCAATTGCTTCTTCATAAGATAGTTGATCATCATTATTAGTGTCTGACACTAGGACATGTGGCTCTAGTTTGTAGTGAACTGGTTGTCTCATAACCTTCCCATTACAATGTTGCATCAGAATTTTCTTTGCAGGAATTGTGGTTTCTCTGGTTTGTTGTTTATCAGTAGAAATTGAAGGTGGTATGATCTCATCAGTCGTTAATTCCTCGAGAACTACTTTGCTACGAGGTTTATAGTTTTGCATATAATCATGCTCAAGAAAGGTTGCATTTATCGACATAAACACTATTGATCATTGTGACTATAAAAGTACCCACCTCTAGTGTCTAAAGAATGGACAACGAATATGCATACCTCAGACTTTGAGTCTAAATTTATAGTATTGGGTCTAATAACGTGAGATGGATACCCCCATATATGGAAATGACGCAAACTAGGGTTTGGAGCCATTCCATAACTCTAAAGGCGTCTTGCTTACAGACTTAGAGGACACTACATTCAAAATGTAAGTTGTCGTATGTAGTACATATCCCCAAAATGTAATTGGTAATGACGAGTAGCTTAACATCGACCAAACAATATCCAATAAGGTTCGGATTCTCCTCTCTGGAACACCATTTTGCTGTGGTGTTCCATGTGCTGTAAGTTGGGATGAGATTCCACACTCGAGTAAATAATCCTTAAATTCTAATCCACCAAGTATTCACCACATCGATTAGATCAAATTATTTTTAATGATGTACCTAATTTCTTTTTAGCTTCAGCCTTGAAGTTTTTAAACTTTTCAAAATTTTTAGACTTTTGATGCATTAGATAACTATAACCATATCTTGAGTAGTCGTCATTGAAAGTGACAAAATACTCATACCCACCTCTAGCTTGTACATTGATCGGTCCAAATACATCACAATGTAGTAATTCAAGTGGTTCCTTGGCTTTTTGGCCCTTTCCTGTGAAATGTCTCTTGGTCATTTTACCCTCTAGACAAGATTCACAAATATTAAGAGTTTCAACTTTTAGCTCACTCAAAGCACCATGCTTTGTTAACAAGTTTAACCTATCTAGATTAATATGTCCCAACCTAAGATGTCATAAATATGTGTTATCATCATGAGAAACTCTTTGTCATTTGTTATTTTTAGGTTTTGTTACTTTAAATAATCTAAAATTATTTAACGCGCTTTCAGTCGGTTTAAGCCTATACAGTCTATTTATAATTTTTTCATGACATATATCGAATCCAATAGAAATAATAAACTCCTTATTAATGAAAGGAATTTCAAAAAATGTTCTTGCAAAAATGAAAGAGAAATCAAATTCCTCGAAAAACCATGAATATAATAAACATAATTCAAAACTAAGTAATTATATCCAAAAAATAAACAGATTGTCCCTAATGCTTTAGTTGACACGAGCGCACCGCTGCCAACTCTGAAAACGACCTCGCCATCAGCCAGCTTCCTTGACGAATCAAGCATCTGTGAAGAAGAACATACGTGGTTAGTGGCTCCTGAATCAAGTATCCAGGATGACAAATCATATTCCACTAAACAAGCTTCAAGTACAAGTAAATCATATTTACCTTTCTTTTTCAGCTCATAGAGATACTTGTTACAGTTTCTCTTCCAATGACCTTCAACCCCACTGTGGAAACACTTTCCTTTGGGCTTGTTGTCTTTCTTCTTCTTCTTGGCTTTCGGTGATATCTTGGCTTTCTTTACTCTTTTGTTCTTACTCTTGTCCTTACAATTGTTCTTCTTCCTTTTCTTGTTCTTAAAAATATTGGAAGAAGGCTTTTGCTCGACAACATTTACCTCCCCCTCTTTGGTCATTCTAAAGTTGAGTGACTCAAAAGTCTGCAGTATATTCAATAATTAGGTCATGTTGAATTGCAGCATGTTCATAACATAGTTGGTTGTGAACACAGAAAAAGCTGGTGTGAGCGACTCTAGTATGATGCTAACTTTAGTTCGTTCATCAATGGTCTCCTCATGTACTTCTGTCTCGTGCATTAGGTTGATCATGTTCAAAATATGTTCTCGAACTGAAGTACCCTTCCTCATATTAGTTGTCATATAACTCCTAGTGGCCTTATGACGAAGTTGATCGGACTGCTGCCAAATATTTCCTATAAAGATTCCATAATCCCATAGGCAGTCTTCGTGCTTTTATACTTGATTCTCAGAACATCATCCATGCCACAAGCATATAGCACTTCGCCTTATTGTTTGATATGATTAAAGCATTGTATTTGTCCTTAACATTCTTAGAGGCGTTAGCAGCGGGCTGCTCAGGACATTCCTTAGTAAGAATGAACTTATAGTTCTCACAAATCAACATTAAGTTCGTATTTGATTTCCAACGTATGAAATTATCACCATTCAATTTCTCAAAGCGAGTAAAGCAGTAACAGAGTTGTCCATGGTAGACATAATATTGATAACTGAAATTTAAAGCATACATGATTCAATATAATTGATAAATATCTAGAATTCGAAAAGTAAATGTGATGCATGAATGCAATCATAATAAACACATAAATTTAGCATTTACTAATCACGATAAAACCACTCAACGATTAATGTGCCGCCTTAGGGCCGGTCAGGTTAACCTCAGACTGTCTATGAGACATTCTCATCCTTATTAATTAAAACTTAATATATCTCATATTTTCTCTTTTAACAATACTGTATCGCTTGCTCGATCAAGTCACAATTATCCACATGGAAGCTTAATTTTGACTTTGTGAGTGTAACCCATCATTTCAGATTTCATGACTTCATTTAGAATGTGCTGCCTTAGGGTCAGTCAAAACTAAATTACATCACTTTCTCCTATCTTCTTAAGAAGTCCAACCTTGTTATTGATACAACTCGAAACCTTCCTTAAAAGGGTGAAAACAAATCCATCTCGAGACTCTCACTACACCTCACAGTGTTGTACTAATGATGGAGATCATATGTTACATTGACATGTCAACCTTCTTCCACTCACTATTTTAGGATAATGTGTTTCTATTTAACTAATCAATTAATTCCAAATCTATTACTAGTTAAAATAATAACCTATGAATATTTAATTATCAGTTAATCCAATCTCATTTGTCTAAGTTCATTTAACTTTTTGAAGCGCCTAAGTATGAATTAGGTGAACTTAGATTAAATAATTAATTATATTCATCAAACTTTAATAAAACTCTTTTACTAAAGTCAGTTAACCTAAAAGTTACTATAGACTTTAGTGTGGTATGATAACCAAGTTCTAACTAGTTAAAACCTAACAATTTACATGCAATTAATTTCATAAAGCAATACATATAAACACATTAGGACAATCCTAATAAATCATGTTTCTACAAATGAGATGCGTGATTAAATAAAACTATGTGAAATTTTCATGTATGGCATGTGATCGACTAATGCATAGATATGTTATTAAATATAATTATTTAACAATTAAATAAAACAATAATGGATCCAGTGACTATTGGGTATTTCTAAATTACAACCCTTGAAATAAAGAAATAAAATTACATAGCGGACTTCAAGAATACATATGTCTCAAATATTGCATTTTCCTTATGATTTCCATCTTCATAATCTTCAAATTTTGAACAAAACCCTTTTTAAATAGAAAAAATATTCTTCTTAATTAAAACAATTTTTATAATTATCCCTTTTAATATAGTTTATTTTGACTTAGTCAAATAAACACTTTATTTGATTTGGTCAAACTTGGGTCAAACCCAATCAACCTATTAATTTTTTATTTTCAAAAAATAAAAAAATTAATAATTAATTTTAAAATTACATTAATTTCAAATTTTAAATGGATAATTAAAAGAGTTTGGGTTTTAATGAAACACTTAGGTGATAGAGTTAGTTGCATGGTTTGTTGGAAACTTTCATAAAACGTGACAACAGTTGTCACCTACGATAGGATTCTCAAATCACCGCCTATCACCACCACTCCCCGTCTCACCGCCGTAGCCACCTGTCGTGCCGAACTGCCACTATTCACCGTTGGCACTGTTCACCTTCACCGAAACAGTAAATTTCCAACTTGAACAATGTTTTCATGGATGAACAATGTTTATGCGGATAAACTGTACTTTTACGTGAACAGTAAACTTCATCCATTCGTCTCGTGCGTT
The DNA here is from genome assembly GCA_003255025.1 of Datisca glomerata. Lineage (NCBI taxonomy): Eukaryota > Viridiplantae > Streptophyta > Magnoliopsida > Cucurbitales > Datiscaceae > Datisca > Datisca glomerata. Next base: position 1,025,635 of record QANY01001639.1, read on the forward strand.
CTTCGTCTTCTCGCGTTCAAAATAATTACAATAGTATTCAAAATAAAATTACAAAAATTCTTACGCGTCAGTTCGTCAGTTTTGACCAGCATGTCATATAGAAGACATGCTGGTCAAAATCCAGTAGTGGGGAGACCATGTTTGAGATCTCGAATAAGCCTTTGCAGTTCTAAGAGAAAAACTTCAAGTAAAGGTAATTATAGAGATGAAATCTCTGCGAAATAGAAAAGATATACAAAGGTTAGCCGCCCTGAATAGATTCATCTTGAGGTCTACTGACAAATGCAAACTGTTTTTTGAAACTCTGAGAAAGAATCTCTACAGACGGGTGGAACGAGGAATGTGAAGAAACTCTCGACAAAATTGAGGAATACTTGACAATCCCACCTTCACTCTATAAGCAGGTACCGAGTGAACAACTCCTGATATACATCACTGTTTCAGCACTCGCCATCAACGCTGTACTCATTAGCAAGGAGGAAAGAAAATAGATGCTCATATACTTCATTAGTAAAAGCCTTGTAGCGGTTGAGGTAAGGTATAAATAGATGGAGAAGTTGGTGTTGGTTATTGTAACCACACGAAAACGGAGACCTTATTTTCAGGCACATAGCATCAATGTGTTGACAGATTCACCTGTCAAAAGCATCATACACTCTCTAGAAGTAAGTGGGAGAATGGAGAAGTGGTCTATTGAGCTAAGCTAGTATGACATTCATTACGAGCCCAGAATCTGAATCAAAGGGCAGGCACTAGCAAACTTCATTGTAGATTTCACTGAAGAAGAAGTCGAAAAGGGAACTCACGAAGAAATTGAGAACAAGCCTTGGAAATTATTCATTGATGGTGCTTCAAATAACAAAGGAGCGGGAGTAGGGGTGGTAAACATTGGAGCATTCCATCTCCTTTAGATTCGACGCATCAAATAATGAAGCGGAATATGAAGCGCTAATAGCGGGTGTGACTCTGAAACGAGAATATGAGGTAACAAAGGTAAAAATATTTTACGATTCCATGCTAATCGTGGAACATGTCATGGGGGAATACGTAGCAAAATATGAAATGATGATAAACTACATATAACGGGCAAAGGCCTTCCTAAGCACGTTAAAAAGCTACAAAATCCAACAGATCCTAAGAACTGAGAATGGGCACGTTGACGCACTGGTAAACCTGGGATCATCATTGTAGTTTCCGTACAAAAGGAACGTTGCCATTGGATTTCTAGAGTGGACAAACACCTCACTCCCGTGGAACGACGTAACTAACATCGAAGTAGAAGGAGAACCCAGTTGGCAAGACAACATAATCCGTTATCTGAAGGAAGTAATACTCCCGGAAGGTAAGCCCTCGCAAGGAATGTTTATCAGTAGAGCATTAGGTATACATTGATAAATGGACTACTGTATAAGAAATATTTTACAGGTTCGTACCTGAAGTGTTTGTGGGAGAAGGAAGCCAAATATGTGGAAATAAAAAAATCACGAAGTGGTATATGGAAATCACACTAAAGGTAGATCTTTAGCATACAAAGTGAGAAACTAAAGGTATTTATTGGGCAAAGATGCGCCAAGACGCTGAGCAGTATGTTAAGAAATGTGATAAGTGTTAGTGCTTTGCACCCGTGGTCAAGATGGCCCCCGAGGAGCTCAAAACCATAACGAGTCCTTAGTCGTTTATGTAGTGGGCCCTAGACATTGTTGGACCAGGACACCCGCTCAGAAACGCTTCTTATTGGTCGTAAATTATTACTTCACCAAATGGATTGAGGCTGAAGCTTTCGCTAGAATTCCTGAAGAAGAGGTGAGAGGGTTTCTGTGGAAAAACATAGTATGTCGATACGGAGTACCCTGGGTCCTCGTATCTGACAATAGACTCCAGTTCACTAGGAACATGTGAAAACCTTTTGTGAAGACTTGAAAATCATCAACCGATTCAACCGATTCTCCACACCCTACTATCCACAGGGAAGCGGATAAGCTGGGAGGTCGAACCAAATTATAATTGACAATTTAAATAAACAACTAGAGTCCGCCAAGGGGAGGTGGTGGAATAATTGACGACAATATTATGAGCATACAGAACAACCCTTAGAGAAACAACGGGTGAAACATCATTCGCTCTAGCGTACGAAACAAAAGAAGTGATCCATGTTGAAATCGGAAGCCCCACTATAAGATCTAGGCTGAGCGAACAACAAAATGAAGGAATCCTCAGAAATAACCTTGATGAGCTCGAAGAACGACGAGAAGTAGTGCTGATACAGATGGCCCATTACAACCCGAAGAGGAAATCTTACTTCCCAAAAAAAGTTCGAAAGCGGGAATTCAAGAAATGAGACCTAGTTCTAGAAAAGATCTTCAAGACTGAGGCAAAGCCCATATCAACATGGGAAGGGCCATATATCATTAGCGAAATAAGGGAAAGCGGCTATTACCGTTTGAAATTGGAAAAAGTAACAGATCTACCAGATCCTTGGAATGGGGCACACCTGAAGAATACTTTGTTTAAAATTGTAACATCCATTATAGTGAACACTTTTGCCGTGATTTTTTTTCCTGTAAAGGGTTTTTCACGTAAAAATTCACGGTGTCAACTCTCTCCTTTACACTAAAATACTACAAATAAGGGCATAAAGTGTTGGAGGTTATGCCCTCAAAGAATGTGTATTGACTTTTTGATATCAAATTTAATAAAGATTATTTTTTTATAATTACTCTTTTAAATTATTGTTGAATAATTTACATAAATATCTGAAAATTTCATATTCATTAATGAGACTATGATTTTTATTGGTATGAGAGGATTAAGATCATAGAAAATGAATAAATTTGTCAGCAATATATTAACGTATCGAATTTTTAATGAATGGTTGCTAATATGGTTCACTAAGCATTATGAATGCGTGCGATTGAGATCCGGATCTTTGATGTGTATAGACATCTTAGTGAATATACTTTATATTATGAGATTATATATGGGTGGACGGATGTGAAGTAATATATTTATCAGTGTGTCGTTTATCATAAAGATTGAATACACATCAATTCGATTATCATATGTAGATCAGTCTGAATCCTGAGTAGTCATGAACTCCTACGCATGTATATTGGATCTTTTGATTCACTCGTTAAGGTTTGTTTGTAAAACAAGCTAATGACTTTTATTTTAGAGATTTAGAGATGTGGATGAGTGGGAACATGATTTTACAAGATTTGGATCCAAGTTTTCCTAACGGATCGTATATTGGTTCTCTTAAGCGTTAATTCTAGAACTGAATGGTTATTGAGCTCAAATTTGTAATAATATTATAAATTAGTCATTCACTAGTGGATTAATGATACTTAAAGATCAAGAGATATTTAGAGGGATAAAATGATAATTTTGACCAACTCTAATATATGAAATAATAATTGGAGGATAAAACTACATGAAATGATTATATCAGTGAACTACATGGGAATACTCTATAAATACTTTCTATAATCACTAAGAATTCAACTTCCATATTTATAATGGAGAAATTATGAAATTAATAAATAAAATTATTTAATTAAAGAGTTTAATTAATAAACTGGTTTATTTAAGTTTAGGATTATAGGTTCATGATCCCCAAGTCACCTCTGTACTACGCAGCCTAGAGTGTGAATATTCCAGGACATGAGAATGACTGTTTTGCAAAAGAAATTTTTATTCTGAGACAAGTACATAATTACGAGATAATTATGAGTGATTAATTAATTAATTAATTGAATTATATATATACACACATTTCAGAATATATATATATATATATACAATTATCGATTATTTTTCTAATTATCGGTAAGTGAGATATGATATCTAATTTGTGAAATTAGATAATTAAATTATTACTAGATAATAATTTGAATAATTTGAATATGTTATTTGTGAAATAACATATAAGTTAGTTGATAGAAATAATCAGATATATTTTTTTCTAAATTAATTGATATTTAAATATTTATCTGATTAACACAAATATTTAGTTTGTAGTAATTGTCACGTGTCAATCACTGATTGGGTATCAGAGATTGACATGGACTACTATAGTGGCTTATGGCACTACAGTAGTGTTGCATGACATTGCAGTCGTGTCATGTGGCACTGCAATTGTGCACAGTTGCAGTGGGTCCCACTGTGATTGACAATTTTATAATTAAATATTATTTCAGTTTATCCCTAAACAAATCTGATACGTCATTATCTAGAAAATATACATATATTATTCTAATGACCTCAGTTGATGAATAAGTTCATCAGTGCATCAAAAAATCGAATTGAGAACACATTTGGAGTCATCGTGAATTTTTTATGTGATCAATAGTTAATCGAAACTCTGAAAGAATAATCATCATGTTCTTTTATGGAATCGTCTCACTAAATTCCTTCTGAGTAAATCTCTAGATCTCATGTGTTGAGTACATCTAGAGACTGAAAAAGTGTCTAGTAATATTCTACGTGTCCACACATATCCTAGTGCGTTGAAGATTGACTTGGAATATCTTAGTGTGGATCTCAGAGTCTACTGATCGTTGAAACGGTTTCGTGGGATGAAAGATCAGTCAGTTTTACGATGGCGTTTGATATAGACTACAAGAGGTATATGATTCATAACATTGTATGTTGTAGATTTAATGTATAAATATATAGTGAATCATTACTAGTTGAAAAAGACTTTTAATTAAAAAAAATTAATTTGGCTATCGTTGCGTTGCAAGTTTTGTTTTATTAAAGATTTGAATTTTATTAAAAGTTTAATTTTTAAATGGCCTCGAGCCACACGCTTCCGCCGCGCACGAACCACGATAACCAACAAAAAGTCCTTGGGAGGGGTAGTTCATAAAACCTACTCTTAGAAGGAAATGACATATAGTCCTTGAAAGTGGTAGTTTATAAGTCATACTCTCATAAGGAAATAATGGCATAAAGTTCTTAGGAGGGGCGGTTCATAAGTCATACTCTTAGAAGGAAATAAGGGCATAAAGTCATTGGGAGGGGCGGTTTGTAAGTCCTACTCTCAGAAAGAAATGAGGTCATAAAGTGATTTGGAGGGGCAATTAATTCATAACTCTTACTCTCGGAAGGAAATAAGGGCATAAAGTTCTTGTGAGGGGCAGTTCATAAGTCGTACTCTCAGAAGGAAATAATGGCATAAAGTCCTCGGGAGGGGTAGTTCATAAGTCATACTCTCATAAGAAAATAAAGGCATAAAGTTCTTGGGAGGGACAGTTCATAAGTCGTACTCTCAGAATGAAATAAGGATATAAAATCATTTGGAGGAGCATTCCCTAGGTCTTGCTTCCAAAAAAATCTCTTCTAAAGACCGACAAAAAAAGAGGGAGAAGAACAAACATAAACGGTAAGATAAAAAGTCGTGGATACAGGCGGGAACGGGCCCGCACTATTACGTCATAAATCAACCAAGAAAAAACTCTACTATTCAAAACTACAAATTGAAGAGTATGGATAAATTCAGCAATTGTATAAATAAGAAAAAATCTATACTAAGTATTTGGAAAAAATCGCTCGCTAGAATATTTCTATGAATTTTTGCCGAAGTGTTTGAGAAAAGGACAAAAGAAAAAGCAGGAGATCATTTGAAGTACTGAAAAAAGGAAAGCTGATAGAGGAAACGATGAAATAGAAAAGATATTCTCATTAAAATTTGGAAATATACAAAGAAAAATAGAGGGGTGATACATTGAAAAATAAGAATAAAAATGAAACTAAGACTCCTTCTAAGGAGTGACCTCTGCAGGAGGGTCAGAAGCGGATGGTGCTATAGGATCAGGTCTGGCATGGTCGTTGGGAAGGTTAACAAGAGGCATGCAGGGAACCTTGTCGGCTTTTGCATCACAGTAACCCACACTATAGGCCAGACCCTTAGCCTGATCAACAGTGACCTGATCTCAGCCTCAAGTTCGGTTTCCTGCTCGCTAGCCTTGGCCAAAGCAGCCAATGCAGATGACAAGTTCTCTTATGCCTTGGTCAACTTCCCTTCGACAACGGATAAGTTCTCCTCACTGATCTCAACAGTCTTCTCTGACTCATACAGAGACTCATCCAGACTCACCTGCTCAGTCGCAACAGCTTCCAACTCTTCGGTGAGACGGGCGACGACTCCCCAAAGCTCGACTCCACCTTTCCCAAATTATCCCACTCGGCAATGACGACGCTATCAGACTTTCTGATCTCTTGCATCATTGTCGTGAACCCTACCATCTCGAGATCAACAAAGTGAATATCCTCCTAGATCCCATTGTGATGAGTCACAGCCTGTAAAAAAACAAAGAACACCCTCCAAGTGTTAGTAAACAGGAAAGTGTGAAGGAAAAAGTAAAGAGATGAAATCAACAAAAGTGAAAAGTTACTTGAATGAGGATATGACTAAGGCCGATGATCTTGTCAGTGAGAGACATCTGGCAGAGGGCAGCCGTGTCCACATCAGATCTGATCCCCTTCGAGATCGTGTGTGAAGAACAGGGATCCTTCAAAATGCTCACGGAAGAGGGAACGGGTGGAGTCGCCGTATAGCGACGCCATCTCCAGACGCCAGTATCCTCGGGCATCCCCCAAGAACCAGCAGATGAAGGAGCTGGCCATCGAGAAGACGGGGAGGAGGGGGAGAAACCACTTCCTGCACTGAAGTATCTTCGACTGCGGAGGCAGGAGGATCAGATGAAGTAGGCTATGGGGCAGTAGCAGGAACGAGAGTGGGAGTTGGCACCAAAGCAGCATCGGGGATGCTACTGGAGGTGTTAGAATCCTCCATTCTCTAGCGGACGTTCCTCTCCCCGCCAACAGTCCCCCATAAATTGATCCGAAGATGTTTCGACATCTCCAACTGCTCATAAGCAAAATGGATGACGTGTCTTGATCTCCGGCTTCTTCCCGCTTTGCTTCTCATTCTCTTTCTTCTTAATGTTCTTGTTGGTTGTCGTGGCGCATACGTGACGGAAGCATGTGACACAAGGCCATTTAAAAATTAAAATTTTAATAAAGATCGAATCTTTTAATAAAATAAAATTTGTGCAACGCCACGATAACCAAATAAATTTTTTTTATTGAAAACACTTTTTCAATCATTCAGGATCTATTATATGTATCTACAACATACGAAGTTAGGAATCATATACCTCTTGTAGTCTATATCAAGAGATCTTGCAAAATCGATCGATCCGCCGTCTTACGAAAATGTTCCAATGATCAGTAGACTCCAAGATCCACACCAAGATCTTCAAAGTCAATCATCAATACACTAGGACGTGTGTGGGCACGTAGAATATTACAAGACACTTTTTATGTCTCTAGATGTACTCAATACATGAGATCTATATATTTACTGAGAAGGACTTTAGTGAGATGATTCTCTAAAAGAACGTGATGAATATTACTTCAGAGTTTTGATTAACTATTAATCATAGAAAAAAAACACTCTGACTCCAACTATGTTCTCAATTCAATTTTTGATGAACGGATGAGCTAATTAATCAATTGGGGTCATAAGAATAATATATGTATATATCTAGATAATGGCGTATCATATTTTTAGGGATAAACTGAAATAATATTTAATTGTAAAATTATCAATTGTAGTGGGACCCACTTGTGAGTCCTCATGTGACTCCTCGGTTCCTTGAAATTTACTTACCGTCCAACTGTTATCACAGTACATGATTAGTTGCTTGTACATATCTGAAATTACTTCCAGATCAATATAGAACTTTCTGAGCCATACCGTTTCTTTCGCAGTTTCACGAGCCATTATATATTCGGCTTACATAGTTGAATCAGCAAAGCTAGATTGTTTAATACTTTTTCAGACTTTAGCTCTTCCACCTAGGGTTAATACTGATCTAGATGTCAACTTTCGACTATCTCTATCGGATTGAAAATCACAATCAGTATATCTAGTGGGGTTCAGGTCTCCACCTGAATAAACAAGCATATAGTTTCTCGTTCTTCTAAGATACTTGAGAATGTGCTTTACTACAATCACACGTCCAAACCTGGATTCGATTGATAACGACTGATAATTCCCACTGCATAACAAATGACTAGTCTCGTACATAACATGACATATATGAGACTTCCAACTACTAAAGCAGAGAGAACCTTTCTCATATCATCTTCCTCCTAAGGTGTCTTAGGACATTGCTCATTGGACAAGACAATTCATGTGTGGTCGGTAGTTGACTTTTATTTGAATTCTCCATAGAAAATCTCTCTAGCACCTTATCAAAATAAGATGCCAAAGAAAGTCCCAAGAGCTTGTTCTTTATATCCCTTAGGATCTGGATGCCTAGAACATAGCTCGTCTCTCCCAAATCTTTCATTTGGAATTTCTCAGCTAACCACTTTTTTACCTTTGACAAAGTTTCTACATCATTCCCAATGAGTAGAATATCGTCATAAAGAACTAAGAAAACTACTATATTATCTTTGATGTATTTATAAATACAAGTTTCGTCAACATTTTGCTCGAAGCCATAAGACTTTATAATCTCATCAAAGGTAAGATTTCAAGATGTAGATGCTTGCTTTAATCCATAAATGGATTTAAGCAACTTGCATACTTTCTGATCTTACCCTTTTTGTACGAACCATTCTGACTACATTATATATATGCTTTCTTCAAGTGAGTCATTCAGAAAAGTTATCTTGACATCCATTTACCATATCTCATAGTCCAAACTAGCGGCTATGGATAAAAGGATGTGAATGGATTTTAGCATGGCCACATGGGGTAATGTCTCTTCATAATCGACTTCGTCCCTTTGTGTGTAGCCCTTGGCTACTAACCGTGCCTTGAAATGCTATATTTTCCCATCTGCATCTCATTTCTTCTTAAAGATCCATTTACATCACATGGGCCTGACATCTTTAGGTGGATCTACAAGTTCCCAAATAAAATTAGAATACATAGATTCCATTTCCCGGTTCATGGCATCTTGTCATTTCTCCTTTTCAGGATCATTCATTGCTTATTCATAAGATAATGGATTGCCATTATCAGTGTATGGAACTAGGACATGTGCCTCTAGTTCGTGGTGAATTGTGTCTCACAACCCTCCCACTACGACATTGCGATAGGGTTTCCTTTGCAGGAACTGTGGTTTCTCCAGTTTGTCGTTTATCCGTAGAAATTGAAGGTGGTCCGGTCTCATTAGTCACTAATTCCTTGAGAACTACTTTGCTTTGAGGTTTGTAGTTTTTCATATAATCGTGTTCAAAGAAGGTAGCATTTATCGATTCAAACACCTTTTGATCCTTGTGACTATAAATGTATCCACCTCTAGTGTTTGGAGCATAGCCCACGAATATGCATACTTCAGGCCTTGAGTTTAATTTTCCAGTCTTAGATCTAAGAACGTGAGTTGGACATCCCTATATACAAAAATGACGCAAACTGGGTTTAAAGCCATTTCATAACTCTAAAGGTGTCTTGGTTATAGATTTAGAAGGTACTACATTCAAAATGTGTGTAGCCATGTGTAATGCATATCCCCAAAATGTAAGTTGTAGTGATGAATAGCTTAATATCGACATAACCATATCCAATAAGGTACATGTTATCCTTTCTGAAACACCATTTTGTCGTGGCGTTCCAGGTGCTGTGAGTTGGGATATGATTCCATACTCCAGCAAGTAATTCTTGAATTCTAAATCCAAGTATTCACCACCTCGATCTGATTGAAGGGTTTTCAATGATTTATCTAATTACTTTTCAGCTTCAACTTTGAAGTCTTTAAACTTTCCAAAAGTTTCAGACTTTCTTTGCATTAGGTAAGTATAATCATATCTTAAGTAATCGTCAATAAAAGTGATGAAATACTCATACCCACCTCTAGCTTGTACATTGATCGATCCACAGACATCACTATGGACTAGTTCAAGCGGTTCCTTGGATTTTCGGACCTTTCCATAAAAATGTCTCTTGGTCATATTACCCTCTAGACAGGATTCACAAACAAGAAGAGCTCCAACTTTTAGTTATCTCAAAGCACCATGCTTTGTTAACTTGTTTAACATAACCAATTTAATATGACCCAATCTAAGATGCCAAAGATATGTGTTATCATCATCATGAGAAACTCTTTGTCATTTTTTACTTTTAGGTTTTGCTACTTTAAATAATTAAGAGTTATTTAACGCGCGTTTAGTCAGTTTAAACATATAAAATCCGTCTATACCTTTAGCATGAGAAATATCAATTCCATTCTTAAAAATAATAAACTCTTTAAATAAAAGAAACTTCACGTGCGCAACGAAAGCGTGTGGCACGAGGCCATTTAAAAATTAAAATTTTAATAAAGATTGAATCTTTTAACAAAACAAAACTTGTGCAGCGTCACGATAATCAAATAAGTTTTTTTTATTGAAAACTCTTTTTAAAAGAGTCAGTATCCATTATATATTTATACATTAAATCTACAATATGAAAGGTTAGGAATCATATACATCTTGTAGTTTATATCAAGCGTACTTGCAAAATCGATCGATCATCCTTCACGAAAATATTTCAATTATCAGGAGACTCCGAGATCCATATCAAGATTTTTCAAGTGAATTCTCAGCACACTAGTATGTGTGTAGGCACGTAGAACATTACAAGACATTTTTTCTATCTCTATATGTACTCAACACATGGGATTTAGAGATTTACTTAGAAGGACTTTAGTGAGACAATTCTTTAAATGAATGTGATGTATTCTTTCAAATTTTTTATTAACTATTAATCATAAAGAAAAATACTTTGACTCCAACTGTGTTCTCAATTCAATTTCTGATGAACTGATGAACTAATTCATCAACTAAGGCCATGAGAATAATATCTGCAACATTGTAGTGGCACACAACACCACGGCGGTGTCGTGAGGTACAGTGCCTTGAGGCATTGTGCTACCTAACGACACACTACAATGTCGTGCGACATTGCATCTGCGCACAGTTACAACGAGTCCCACTACAATTAGCAATTTTACCATTAAATATTATTTCAGTTTATCCTTAAAAAATTAGTCTCACTACACGACACTGTAGTGCTATGTGTCACTACAGTAATCCATGTTCATCTCTGATACCCAATCGGTGATCGACATGGAATGTGAATTAAATATTAATTTTAATCAGATAAATATCTAGATATCAGTTAATTCAAAATTAACATATCTGATTATCCCTATCAACTAACTTGTCTGTCATTTCACAAATAATAGATTTAGTTGATTCAAATTATTATCTAATAATAATTTAATTATCTAATTTCACAAATTAGATATTATGTCCCACTTATCGATGATTAAAAAAATAATCTATAATTATTTATATATATAAAATTTCTAATATATATATATATATATATATATATAATTAATTCTTAATTAATTAATCACACATAATTATTTTATAATTATGTTTTTGCCCTAGAATAAAAATTCTTTTTGCAAGTCAGACATTTCCTCATGCCCTGAAATATTCACACCCTAGACTGCGTAGTACAAATGTGACTTGGGAACTATTGACCTATAATCCTAAGTTCCAATAAATTAGATTATTAACTAAACTCTTTAATTAAATAATCTTATTTATTAATTCCATAATTACTTTATTATAAATATAGAATTGAACTCTTAGTGATTATAAAATGTATTTACAGAGTATTCTTATATAATCCACTGATATAATCATTTCATGTAGTTTATCCTCCAATTATTGGTTCGTAAATTAGAACTGGTCAAAATTATCGTTTTACTCCCCTAAATATCTTTTGATCCTTAAGTACCATTAATCTACCAGGGAATAACTAATTTATAATCTTATTATAAATTTGAGCTCAATAACCATTCAGTTCCAGAAGTAACACTTAAGGGAACTAATATACGATCCGTTAGAAAAAATTGGATTCCAAATCTTGCAAGATCATGTTCCCCGCCATCCACATCACTGAATCTCCAAAATAAAAGTCACTAGCTTGTTTTACATACAAATATTAACGAGTGAATCAAATGATCTAGTAGACATGCATAGGAGTTCATGACTACTCTGATTCAGACTGGCCTACATATGGTCATCGAATTGATGTGTATTAAATCTTTATGATAAATGACACGTTGATAAAGATATTAATTCACATTGATCTAGCCATATATAATCTCATTATATAAAGTACCTTCACTAAGATGTCTATACAAATCAATTATCCGGATCTAGATCACACACATTCATAATGCTTAGTGAACCGTATTAGCAACCATTCATTAACGATTTCATACTTTAATATGTTGCTGACAATTTTATTCATTATCTATGATCTTAATCCTCTCGTACCAATACAAGATCAAAGTCTCATTAATGAATATGAAATTTTCAGATATTTATATAAATTATTCAACAATAATTATAAGAAAAATGTAATCCTCTTTAAATTTCATATCAAAATGTCAATACATATGCTTTGAGGGCATAACCCCCAACAGTTATTCCTCTTCCTCCCTCTCAAAACCAGAAGAACTAGACACCACAATGTCGTGAAAAAATAGGAACAGGGATGGCTCGAGGAATCTCTGAAGCGAAAGAGGGAGTAGCGGCCTCTACAACGAGACATGGGTGCAGGCAACGTCAATCTGCCTCCAATCCCGTTTATGGGAAGTTATAAGCAGAAGAGAGTCGTGCGGCTACATCCTTGGGGATGAAAGACCTTTTGTTAAAATTTTTATATGCAAAAAAAGTGAAAAGGGTAAGTAGAAAAATGACAAAAGAAGAAAAAATAAAGGGAAAAGAGAGACTGAAGCTCTAACTACTTACTGAAAGACCCCCAGATCCTGGGGACGATGCAATAGCCATCACTTCCCCAGCTCCCTCCAATGAAGTGGGTCCCCTATTCCCAGCTTTTATCCCTTATTGGGAGATCGGTGATTAGACCTCCCTGTTTATCGCTAGCACGGGGAGCCAAGTAGTAAGACTCACCGCGCTTCTTATCAATGTACGTGGCACGAATTTCATCTACCCTATATTGAGGTTATGCCTACTATTTAAAGCCTCTATCCCTAAAAGAACTCTGTAGATGTTAGGAGTATATTGGGAGGGGGCAAGATAGAAAGTGCCAAACAAATTTTGAAAGATGGGGGAGAATGAGAGCTTTAATCCTAAAGCTATATACACACGGGACAATGTGATTTGATACGAGGGATTGCAAGGGAAAGACCTAGGTACCCCATCCCCAAAACCACAATGATATCCGGGGGAAAACGTCTTTATAACAGTCCATGAAGCGGTTGAACTTGTCCAGCTTCCTAACTAATGAGATAGTAACCTTAAACTCTGTCTCTCCCATAATTAACCAAGAATCCCCTGAGAAGAAGAAAGGAACAGAAAAGGAATAAATGTGGAGGAAAAGAAACGACTTACAGGAGACGGAGTATGCGCATAGGTGAAATGAGGAAGACAAAGACTTTAAGAAATGACTTTATGGAAGCGAAAGGGAATGGGATTCAATTTACAGATTTGAAAGAAAAATGAAACACAATCAATTCTGAAGAAGAAACGGCATGGAAGTGCAGCAGGTGCGTAGGGACATGACGTTTGAAAGGACAAATGCCGACCATCATTCAAACGTGCAAATGATGAGATGACAGTTAGAAAGAGAAGGAGACGTGTCTTGAAAACTAGTGCCACCAGATAGCGGGGAGGCGAAGTGGCGCGCACGTAATAACTTTGAGAGTGCCCTGAAAATGCACGATTTGCATCGAGAACCGAGTACGGGAAGGAGGAACGACGAAGACAAAAAACAAAGTGACGTTCCCGAGAAACACGTCCGACAAGGCAATAATGGCATACATTTTTATGATCTAATGTACCTATTTTTCTATGCATTATTGATGTTTGTATGAGTAAAAATTTAAAAAAGGACGAAGCCGCCAATCCCCTGTCAAGACACGCGTAGAATGCATTCATTACACTTCAAATGAATTGAAATTGATTTAGGCTAATGGGGGCAAATGAACAGAGATAAAACTTTCACCATGCCATGTTGACGGGAAAGATCAACTAAGGGGCAGTGAGGAGATCCCCGCGCAAGAATGGGAAGGAAGAGATGTGAGTCATGAGAGAAGACCACGCGACTGCAACTGATTTGGCGACTGAAAGACTAGGGGATGAGATAGTTGAGAAATATGTATGAAGTGAAGGGCCCCACACTTGACATAAGATCCAACAAATATGTGTGAGATCCTATGGGTATAATAAATCCTCTAAAAATATGAGAGAAACGAGGATCATTCCCCTCCATTTTTATATTTTATTGATAAAATTTGTATTTTATTTACACTTGGTGGCCTATAAATGCTTGGGTAAGGAACACAGGAAAGACAGATGATATATATAATTCAAAATATTACTGAATTCCTAGACTCTCTCACTCTCACTCTCTAATCTCTTGATCATCTCTCACTAATTAGTAACAAGATTCTATTGGTGTGGAAGAAAAAACTATTTAAAAATACTCATTGTTAGTTACTTATGAGTGTTATGAGTAAATAATTTAGGTTTTGAAGTGAAAGTCAATAAACAATGTGGAATACCAAAAGTTAAATTATATCTAATTGAGGATATAATTCAAAATCAAATATTCATAATTAATATAACTATTCACATCATGTTGAAAAGTTGGGGAGGAATATGATGGAGAAAAAATTCTAGAGATTATAACACTATACATTTTTACAAAAAAAAATAAATGTTTGATTTGGGAGACTAATTATTGAATGTTGTCACGTAGTAACTTTTAGTTATTTTTATTGTAACTTTGACTCATAAAACCATCTTCTTCAATTTCATTATAAATACTTAAGAAATTTAATTTAATTTGAGATATAGAAAGTCATAAACTCTTGACATTTAATGGTTAAATTTCCTCCCTTTTAAACTCAAAATTTAATGTCTATGACAACTAAACAGCCACAAGAAATTTAGTCATTGTGGATAATGTTGATTATATGAATTAATTCAATGATTCTTAAAATAAATTGCATTGTAAACAAATTGTCACTTTACATTGTTTGCATGAACTAAGTTTTTTGGTTCAAATTAATTGTTTTCAAACATAAACACCTATAATTACCTAAGTTTAAGAGAAAAATGATATTTGAGAGAAACATATTAATATTTTTCATTTCGTTTGATTTCTCTTTACAATTATATATTTTTTATTTGTAAGTTTAAACACGCACAAGGCATGTACTGTCTTACTAGTTAATATATATATATATATTACAGATCCATATCCCCTCCTGTTTGCTCTTCTTCGACTTCAATTACCATATGATATGGAGATGGAGGTTGTCTTTCATCATGTTCCAGCATTGCCCTTGAATCAATCAACCAAGTAGAAGTGAAAGTTCAGTTAGAATCCATCTAATCTATGAGCTTTTGACTATGAACAACCCCCTTATTGTTTGTTGATAGATAACTTACAAGATTGAAGAATTTTATTTATGCCCTAGAGACTCTTTCAAATATTTGATGGACTGCTGCTATATGCTGTTGGCTTGATAAGATGGACAAGTGTGATAACAATTTCATAACTTCTATCCTTATCTCCTCATGCTGAACCAGAACCTAGCCTATTGGGCATTTCAAATTGAGAAAAGTGTGGATTCTGCCTTTCTTAATAGATGCGTGGAAAAAAGAAAAGCTTAAACACCTACCTTGTGTTAGTTCGGACTATGTGAACATTTGTCTATCTACTCAGTTCAGCAGCCAATACTCGCGGTGACCCTTCCGTTTCGAAGCCATGTGGCTCACCAGGAAAGATTTACGAGAGGTGGTGGTTGATGCTTGGCGACCTCCAACAGGAGGTTATGTTTGCGTAATCTGAACCGTCTCATTTTAAAATGGACAGTCGAGTCTTCCTTTTTCACTTTTTATTTTTCCGACAACTTTTCCTTTTTCTTTTTTCTCTCCCGTTCTCAAATCTCGACTGTTTGTTCTCTGATGAAACATAATCATCTCTCTCTTATGTTACACGGAGTACGTGAAGTAAAAAACAAGTCAAAACCTCTTCCCGCCTTCCCGCCTCTGCTTCTTCCCAAAATGTCTCTCGGACATTCACAGAGTGCGTGAGATGTGGAGGAGCTGCGGTTGAAGTTGAACGTCGCTGATAATGGACACCCGAGATAAGATCCTGGTCCCCACCAACAGTCTCGTTTTCAATTTCGAGGTAATTTCTCAACTCCATATTTCGTATTCAATTACATGTCATACTCGACTTGCCGTTTGGTTGCTGGTAAAACGGATTCTGAAAAGAATGTGCCGCTCTTTAAATTTCCTGCTACTTTATCTGTGAGAATTGGAAATACAGGATTTGAAATACCCCGTACCTGAATTACCAAGAACATGAACGACTCGAATCTGGCACTGTTCAATTTGATTGTATTGGACTTCGATTCTCTTTCTATTTTCTTTTTAGTTTCAAGGTTTCTTCATGATTTTGCGATGTGATTTTTCTACTTAACTTCTGACTTCTGAGTCTGTTCGTTCTTGTTTGAGGCTTAAGTTCTTGGGAACTGGAGTTAGCTTACTGATTTTCTCAGCACGTTAATCCACTTGTATCTTGGTTTTTTTTTCCTTTTTTTTCTCAAAATATTAATGCAGACGGAAGCCAATTCAACGTTGATTTTAGTACCAAGATCTTGTCATACTGGAGGAAGCCATTGGCTGCACTGATAAAATAGATCCACTTTGTAAATGGATTGTTATACTTTTGAGATATTAAAGCTGACTCTCGGCAAAATCGTATAGTATTTAGGTAATTAGATTCTATAAGATTTCTTAGATTTTTTTCATTGTTCATCGAGTAATTTACCATATAATGTAAGAACGTGTATCTTTATAGTTCAATATTGCATGTGATATTAGCCTATGACTCCCTAGAGATTGAGATTCATTATGATTTACATGATAACTTGAAACGTCTTTTGGAGACATCACCAACAAACAAGAGGTTTTTAGTTACACATTATCATTTGCCACCTACCTCAATTTGCTTTGGTGCACTCTGATAAGAGAGTTCAAATGCTGCCTTGGGATTTGCTTTGGTGGCATATCCCTGAGAAACTAAAAAATGAAAAGAAAAAGAAAAGATCACTGTACTCTTGGAATGAGATTATGTGCTTTTTATGTCTGCAGGATTCACAAACTGATTGGATCGCACTGAATTCAGCTGATTCTTCGAACAGAGATTTGTTCATTGATATAAAGCATTTACTAGAGCAAGACTATAAGGCAGTAGACCCGAGGACAACGTTCACCTCTACTATCGTAGACATTCCACAAGTAACAATGAATGATTTGTGGGGGGCAGAATCAGTCAATTCTGCTGTTTCTTGTGAACCATATGAAATTGGAGTACCAGTAAGAGACTCAGAAGAACACAGGGACATGAAGGAAAAAGTTTTATTTCCAGTGCTGCTTTCCAGGAGTGTACTGGATAAGCAAGTGGCCACTGATCCAAGTGCCACCGTGAATGACAATGGAGAGAAGTGGCCCGAGTTCAGCAGAAAGGTATCACAACTAGAATCACCAATTTTAGTTTTCTATATTGCACTACAAAGATACACGTTGGAATTCAGATAGGAAATCATTTTCTTGGTGCTTGATTCGAATAGATAGGAGGAAGCATGCATTGTCTGTGTACCCATGTTTAAGAACACGTTTGTCTTTGTCTCCCAGTTCCGTTTGTCAAGCATTTATCATTATGTCCTGTTTGCTTTTACAAACTCGGGACAGAAAGTTCACTGTTGTGTTGATAGATGGCTTTACAATATGTGCCATTGTTTTCGGCAGCTGCACAGCACACAGAGGCGTAGTCTTGTTTTTGAAGAAGCTTTCAACAAGAAATCAAAAATTGATTCAACGGTAGTTATTCAGCCCCAAAACAATTTGATTATATGACTGCCTCAAGTGACAGGCACTCGGTTGAAATAAAAACTGGAAGTGGCGGTCCTTTATCATCAACTTTTCCTGGAATTGATCTGCACTTGAATGCCCTGGAACTGGGAGCATCTTTTGAGGATCGTAGTATCAGAAAATGCAAGACTCCAACTTCAAAGAGGGAGCTAATCGAGCATCCATACTATTCCTCCACTTCTGATTGGAATTCTCTAGCTAAATCCTTTACGTCAAATTCTTTGGAGAAGGATCCATATTCAAGTGATAATGAAGCTCATAGTACAGAAAGTGCTCCTCAAATTTATCGTGCTAGCCAAGAATTTGAACACAGTTGTCCAGAAAGTAAAAGGCAAGGCGTGACCGTCTTTCACCATCTCAATCAATATATACTATGGCATTTTGAATTGGTTTGATCCTTTTTGTTTTTTGTGATGGACTTTTCAGTAGTAAGTTGGAATATGTTCAAGAAAATGGGGCCTGCAAGCGTTGCAACTGTAAGAGGTCAAAATGCTTGAAACTGTAAGTGCATTTGCATTCACATTCATTCTCCTTATTTTTGGTATTGACATTCTTTCTCCTTACACATTTTAGTTTTAAGGATTTAGCAAGAAAATTTCGTGATTTATTTGCTGCTCATAAGTTTCTGAATCTTTCCTAAATTCAGTTATTGTGCGTGCTTTGCCGTCGGTCTGTACTTTATTGAGCCTTGTGCATGCCAAGATTGCTTCAATAAGCCAATTCATGAAGAAACTGTTCTGGAGACTCGCAAGCAGATTGAAGCTCGCAACCCTCTTGCATTTGCTCCAAAAGTCATTAGAAGCTTAAATACAATTTCAGAACTCGGGGTTAGGAATTCTCTCCATATTAATCTGTTCCACAATAAGTGATCCTATCATATCAGAGTTGAGAGGCATCACTAATTACATCCTTGTCACATCATGGTGGGGTTTGGGATGTGAGAACTGTGGTGCAAATCTGTTTCTGATATTATGTTCTCTCTGGAGAAATTCCTCTTATTTTAATTACGCGCATCAAATTTCTCATGTTTAGGATGCTTAATTCAACCCCAGCTTCAGCTAGACACAAAAGAGGGTGCAAGTGCAAAAAGTCAAGTTGCTTGAAGAAATACTGTGAATGCTTTCAGGTATTTCCTCAGCATAGCCAGTTTGCTTATTTCTCATATAGTGTGAACAAACTGATTTGCATGTAAAGGGGGGTGTTGGATGCTCCATCGGCTGCAGCTGTGTAGAGTATAGAAACACTTTCGGCCAAAGGGATGGTAAGTTCTAAAAGATGCTCTTCTATAGTTTAGTATAAAGTTCCAAAGGTATCAAAGCTATTACCCAAAACGCATATCTAAACTTTGGTACCCCCACTGCATGCAGGCATAACATTCGAGGTGTTTCAAGAATACGGAGAAAAATCAGAACCCTGGGAAAAGAGCACACCAGCACCAGACATTATTTCCATGGCAGTCGAGGATAACGAAAATCAACATCTAGATCCTCTCGTAATACCCACTGAGATATGCAGGTATGCATTTTACATAAAGCTATTATTTGTTAGAATTTTTTTTCCTTTTTTCCTGAATCTATCTTACAAGTTTAAGCTATTGCATTTTTCAGACGCAGAATTAGTGAAAAGCTCTCTTATCTCTCTGTTACCCACTGTCGAATCTCTCTCACAGCAGCAAAGAAAGCAATGGGAGATCAGGTTATCTCTACTATGAGCATACATTTGAAAGGAATCTGAAGATGATACCAGAAGACGAACAAACGAAGACTACATCCAGCAATGGTGGTGTTCAGTCAATTTCACCGAATTCCAAGAGAGTTTCACCTCCTCATCGCCAATTTCCGGCTGCTTGGAGAACTGGGAGGAAGTTAGTTCTGAATCCATTAGTCAGTTAAGTGCTTTCATTTACTTCTACAGTTTTGATATATAATTTATTTGTACCCAATTTGACACATTCCAAGACTCTCGTAGTACCATATGCCATGTTTTCAACTGTCCGTAAAATATAAAGATTACCATATACACCATTATTTGAGTGTTTTTCAGTCAATCCAATGAGCTGCTGATCTCAGGTTCATTATCAAATTCCTAGGTAGGCGAGTAGGCATTCTTTTACCTCTAACCACTTCAGATGTAATATTATTTTCGTTTCTAAGTTAAAATTCTACGAAGTTACAAAGGAATTGAGGAATTTCAAACTCTATGTGTGTGTTTTCAGCTGTAATTTGCGTTTCCAAACCAAGTCTAGAGCAATAGGATTCACACTAGAGTCTAGAATGCGCGGGTTTTCAGATTTGTCAATTTGTTTTCTGAGGCTGACAAGATTTTATCAGAATGGAAAAGTAAATAATCTTTTCACAGAAGGCCCTTGATGGGCAATGATTTAGATACCTTCATTTCCACCTAATAACGATAATCCCTGTCAAAACTTCATAAACATTAAATTAAGGTAACAAAATTGTAATGGTTTAAAATTCAAATTAATGTCAACTTTCAAAGAAAAGCACAAAAATGAAGCTGGACAAGAAAGCATCCTAAAAAAGAAATATGAGCCTGACCGCTCAGCTCAGCTACATGGAATAGGGGCAAAACCATGCCCCAAACACTCCCAGGCTACCATTAGATCTTGGTCTGTAAAGAAATCAGTGCAAATCATGCAATCCCGAATCGAGATAGAGCTGGCTCATTTTTTATGCTCCAATAACCTCAGTCTCTCCCTCAACCATTGTTTCATCAATTGGTCGCTCCACCTTCGTACCAATATCTTCAGAGTAGTCACCATGAACCTGAACACGAGAAATGAAAAACAGGTCAGATGTCATTATTCTAGTTGTAATAATTAGATAATTCAAATAAAAACCCATGCACCAAGAAAATGAGCCATTATTCAACTTGTGCAAGTATCAAGGCCGTCCGACATTACATCTATGTGTAGCTGAAGGAAATATGAGCTAATATATGGGTATGGATGAGGGAAAAACTTCATCACATTACAAAGGGGTAAAGTACATACCTCCATTAATTTGCCAAGATCAAATTTGGGGGATTTTAGAATCTTGACTTTTCTAATGAAAACATTTTGCAGTGGGTAAATGCTAGAGGTTGCCTTCTCAATCTCTCTTCCAATACTCTCAGGAATGAACTTCTTAACCAACTCCTTTAGATCACAAGATGTTGCCTGGTTTACCATGATTTCCCTCATCTTGCGACGAATCTGTCACGAGATGAGCCAAACGAACAATTCACAGATGTACCAAAAGTATGATTGATTATTTGATTACAAAATTGAGGGCAAGAAATCCAAACCTGACGGATTTGACTGGATTGGGCGTAGCAAGTACGCTTCACCTGCTGTGGACGCTTCTTTGTGAAACCAATGCAGAACATCCTCAACGTGTAATTGTCAGTAGTCTTTACATCTACATGGGCCTCAATCAATGTTTGCCACTTGCGTACTAAGGACCTCAACTTATCGGTGGTAAAATTCATCCCCTAAACATATTATTATGATAAATGAGCAAGATAATCAGAGTCTGGTATAAATTATAATTAAATAACATCCACTTCGGCTGAGCATGTCCATACCCAAAAGTTGGTGAGGACATTCTTTCCTTGCACATCCTCTGCTCTAAGACGGATCTTTCTGTAGGCATGTTCCTCATCCTTCTGAAGGTCAGCAAGGGAAATTTCAAATACCCGATGCTTTAGTCCTTCAGAAGCAATCTGTCAGATGACAAGCAGAACCACTTAGTTAAAGCTTTACATCTTCATTTGCTCAAGTTTCTCTGATTTAGTCTTTAATTGAAAATGTGAGACTACAGAGCAAGAATAACTCTTTATTACAGAAGAGCAAACATTCTTATCAACGCTGAAATGTACTATGCACTTTAACCAATTAACTCAAAAGTCCATTTCATTGCAAAATTTTCTCATTCTCCAGATATCACCAGAGGGAGAAAATAACAGAGCTGAAATGTATGACAACCACACCCACCCAACCACCCACAGAGAGAGAGAGAGAGAGAGAGAGAGAGAGAGAGAGAGAGAGAGAGACCTTAGTGCCTTGAGTTCTAGATACAAGAGTTTTTCCAACATTCCTGACTTCAAAGACAGAGGGAGCCTTGATATCATACCAATCCTTCTTAGCAAAGGGATCGGCTCTGTAGAATCATCATCAAATACCAAGATTTCAACCCATTGTCCAGAATAAACGAAAAACCCAATCCAAATAAAAATATTTCTTCGACAAAAAAACATATAATAGCTGCTTGATTGCACTTACGCCTTCTTCTTTCCTCCTTTCTTACCCTTCGAGATCCTCTTGTTCTTCCTGAAAATCAACCAAGCTATTCATAAGCACTAATCAAAACAGCTAAATAAATTGGTGTAGGGAGAGAGATAGAGAGGTTACCCAACAGCCATGATTGAAAGAACAGCTGCTGGTGGCGAATGAGGCAAGGGCGGAGTGAGTGTGTGAGAGAGAGACCTTTTTTTAGAACTGGAGAGAGAGACACCTAACTAATAACTATAGATGCAAAAAGCCCTAGTTCTCAAACCTCGGACTTCAATACTGCGTGTGCTTACCTCCTCTTGGGCCATAGTCCATATAGCTAGTGCAGGGGAGGAGTCTTAGTCACAGACAAAACAACTGGGCTTGACTGGGTTGGAAGCTTATTGGATTTTAAACAGGAATAAACAACTTTTACTATATTAATACAAAATTAGTCAAGTAGTTTCATAATAATAAAAAATAGTCAGTGTGAATGAACCCAGAAAATGAATAATAGACTATCTATTGTATCATTAATTAACATATAATATAATAAATAGAAAAACAATAAAAAAATTGGGAACTCCCATGTGTCATAAATGCTAAAAAAATTAAAAAATTTCCTAAAATCTCTCTCCCCCCCTCTCTCCTTCTACATCTCTCTCTCCTTCCACGTCTCTCTCTCACTCTTTCCACGTCTCACTCTCTCACTCTCTCCTTCCACGTCTCTCTCTCACTCTTTCCACATCTCACTCTCCCACTCTCTCCTTCCACGTCTCTCTATCTCTCACTCGCCCCACATCTCTCTCTCTCTTTCTCTCTCTCTCTCTCTCTCTCCCCCTTCCACGTCTCTCTCCCTCTTTCACTCAAGATTTTGTTTTTGAATTCTCCTTCAAAATAGGTAAGTAATCTTTAAAATCATTGTATTTTCTTCAAAATAGGTAAGTAATTTATTTCTCTCCACTATTCTCTCCACGTCTCTCACTCTTATATATATATATATATATATATATANTATATTCTGTAATAATTATAGTAGTTGTCAAATAATTAGGCAACTATTTGTCATTTCTATTATTCTTAGTCAAAAATTATAATGTAAAATATTTGTACTTTAGTAGAAAGGAATAGCGCATGTAAGTGATGAGTTCCCGGTGAACTTCACTCTCATTGCCTATAAATTATAAGCAATTATTCAAAGAAGCAAGTAAGCAACAATAGCAACAAGAACCAGCCATAAAGGCAGTGAAAAATAATAATTAATCATATTAATTAAGAATAATAAAATACCCTATCAGATTTAACTCTGATACCAAAAGTGTAGAATTGCGTATAATTTATGTATTTAAAGACAGGGTATTCAGATGCAAGAATTGAAGCAATAAGAAACAATAAAATTGTTATTTGAAGTAAGATTAAAACTTACAAGTATTGAAAAAAAGTAGTTGACAACGATTAATTGGTGCTCCCGCTCACTAATTAATGTTGAGAAAAAAGAAGAAAAGATTACTAAAGATAAGGAAGAAGAATGCTTTATTTTCAAAACAGGTTTTCTCTCAAAATCGTTAAGAGTGGAAAACAAGTTATGAGGAACAAATGAGAGAAAACAACCTATTTATAGGCAATGAAAGTGGAGTTCACCGAAAATTCATCACTTACTTGTACTATTTTTTTCTACAAAAGTAAAAGTATTTTACATTTTTACTTTTGACTAATTAAAGTAAAAAGAATAAATAATTGCCTAATTATTTGAAAACTAATATACTAATTGCAGAAAAGACAAATTACATAGATTCTTCAATAACTATTATCTTGGATTCCGTGTCTTGATTGTTGCTTTATTTTGGAGAGGGCACTGTTGTCGACCCTTGATAATTGCTATCTTGGACTTTAATATCCTGATTGTTGATTTATTGAAGAAATCATAATTATTATCTTGAA
The DNA here is from genome assembly GCA_003255025.1 of Datisca glomerata. Lineage (NCBI taxonomy): Eukaryota > Viridiplantae > Streptophyta > Magnoliopsida > Cucurbitales > Datiscaceae > Datisca > Datisca glomerata. Next base: position 1,049,834 of record QANY01001639.1, read on the forward strand.
AAGTCATTGTGACTATTGCTGTTGGAGAGTTATTATCGCCATTGATAATTGCTATCTTTGTCTTGAAAAGTCATCGTGACTAAGATTTTTGGCATTGTGTCCAGGGACATAATAGAATTCAGGAATGAAATGAGCTTTGACAATTTGGGCAGGATCCTTCAAATGAGCAAATAAATGTTCAATATAAAAAAAATTTTGCGGGGCGTTTTTTGAAAGTAAGATGATGATTTTCTGTAATTTTTGGTTGGTTGGTAAAGTGATTGGGCATCAAATGATTGAGTGATTAAGAAGATGCCAAATTGGTTGACCGTTGTTGATTGGTAATTGGGTCTGATGGACCCAAGTATTATTAATTGGGCTTGGTTAGGATTAGAAGACTCCTTTTTAATTTGGGCCCTAAGGATCGTTTGTTGAGTCGAAAACTCTTCTATAATTGAACCATTGATCATTCTCCACACGATTTTTGAAAGTGATACTGATTCTTTTTGTTAAACATGCCTACGACTTTTTTGAAATCCGTTAGGCACGTCGAAGAAAGTTTCTTCCAGTATAAAAAATTCTTTGATTGTTTTGTCTGGAAATACAATTTTAAAAATTGTTTGTCCCAAAATGTTCTAAAATTTTTCTATTTTCATAACAAATTTCATTATCCTTGTGAAAACATATTTTCCATTTTTTCATACCATTGAATTAATGCTGCATTGCAGTCATGGTTCAACCCAACATCTTCCAAAATTTCATCTAATTCTTCAATCCAGGCATTTCTTGGATATTCAAATCTATTATGACCATAATTAACGAATGAGAGTTTTGAGCAAAAAGCGGCTGCCCTGCCATAATTTTGAAAGAATTTTGGTTGAGTATTCTAAGTTTTACCTTTCTGTATTCTAGTATGTCAGAATTTTCAAATTCCTCCATTGTAGAATTTTGAAATGATTTCATGCATTAGTTCATGAGAAAGAAAGTACCGAATTGAATTATTAATATCTTGAATAAATTTAATATTGAAATAAAAAATGCTAAAAATATACTGTTACCTGGCAGAACTTTGTTTGGAAGTAATGTCAAAACATGTTTTGCAGATTTGTAATCAATTTTTAAAAGAGATTTTTGATTTAATAGATTATCTTGAGATTTATTATTACATTGTATTATTCGATTAATTGTTTTGATAATGGAATGACAGATTTCAGATCTTGAAAATCTAATCTTAGATTGAAATAATTTGATTATTCTTACATAGATATTTAAATTATTTTAGTTTATTATGTTGACAAACAATTCAAAGTGTTTCTAATATTGTTTAACAAGTTTAGAGGAAATATTACTAATGCAAACAATCGAGAAATTCAATCAATATTGTTTAACAAATTTAGTAAAATATAAAAATATTATTAATGCAAACAATCGAGATATCAGTAAATTGATTAAAGATTTCATTCATTATATTCTGAAATTTACTTGGAGCAAAGGACATTACTTTTCATTTATAACGACTAAATATAATTTTGTTTTTATCAATTCCATTTGTCTGGATTTGCCAAAATGTATTAGGAATGTCACCACACAAATTTTTACAAATTTTTTCTTTAAAGATTTAAATTTATTTTTTAAGAGTAGATTTTTGAAACTGTTCTTCAATTCTTTTGAATTTTATTTTATCTTGTAAAAACATAATTGTGTTTCTTTACAAAATTATAGTTTTAAAAATAGAATTTAATTTTAATGTTTTCAAATTCTCATTGTGAGAAAAAGAAAGAAATTTGAATTTAACAGGTTTATCCATGTGATAAGTAAGTATCTCATTATACTTTGTTGTAAAAGGATACAACAGAGAAATGAATGGTAAATCCAAAATAATTTTATCTGTCATATTTTTTATTAAGACAAATGATGTTTTAAAACATACATTGTCTTGACAAATATGAACTTCGGAGATTTCATAATTGATATGTATTCGAGTACCATTGGCCAAGGACAAAGATTGTTTGGTCTTCTTGAAGTACTTGGTACGAATGAATCATTCTTTGCATACAATTTAATTCAACTCTTGAATCAATAAAAACCATAGAAGTGAAATCAAAATCTTGAATTATTATTCTGACCATTATGAACCATTTTTTGACTTAAATGTGATTAAAGATTTGGATGAAGTTATCATCATCTTGATTGTTGACAATATATTCTTCAACCTCATTATCAGAAATTGAGAATTTACTAGGTTTTCCTAGTTCACTAGATTTATGATTTTTAATCAAACTTTATATTTTTGAAAAGTTTAATTCTTTTGATATTTATGTGTTAGATTCTTTTAATTATTTTATTTTGATTTTAATATTTTTATTTCTTTTTGAGATTCCTGTAAAGTAATTTCTTTTTCTTTTCCTTTAGCTTTGTTGAATTTTTTAAGAGTTTGTGAAAGACTTGGAATTTTATTATTAGACTTAGAATTTTCTTTATTCTCAGTTATTTTCTTAAATCTTTCAAGATATTCTTGTTTTAATTCAATATTTTCAATTTTACTGATTAAGACTAACAACATTTTTTCTTGTTCTTCAATTTTATTTAAAACATTGATATTTTTCTGACAACAATTATCTCTGCACCCCATAGAGATGTTAGGAGAATCATTATTAGAACTTGAAGAATTTGACTCACCGGATTCAGGAGATTCAAATTCTCCTATATCTTCATTACTATTTTTATAGTAATCTATTGATTTTATGATTCTAAATAATTATTGTTTATCTTCATAAGAGGTTTTTAATTGATTAATTTTATTTTTTACTTGACAAGTGTTGGAAAAATGACCATTCTGGCCACATTTAAAACACCTAATTTTACTTTTATCAATAAAATTTTCATTGAATTTTCTTCTATAATAATTTTTATTTTTAGAGAAGTATTTGTCAAAAATTTTATTTTTCTATTTGTGATATGTTTTCCTATAAGGTTTGTAAACCCTTCTAAAATTTAAATGAGAGTTTTCCCATTCTTTTGTGAAGGAGCAATAGTGGGTAAAGAGTATTACTCGTAGAAATTGTCTAATTCATATTCAGCAGTTTTGTTTTTTTTTTAATTTTGTTTATTGATTTTCATGTCTATACACTTTCTTAGACCTTTCTTTTGTATTGTTGTGATAATTGTGAGACTGTTATAGTCTATATTTCCTAGGTCATTAGTAAAAACTGTTCTAATTTTATGGGTGAACAAATTTGGTAAGCCATTGATGGATTTTTCTTTCTAAAATGGTTGATTACTATCTTCCCTATACATTGCTCTAGACAAAATTATATTTTTGTACCAGTCAAAATCACTTAGGTTGGACACCTATGATTAGTTAATTGGTCATGGATACGCGAAGTAACATTACTTGACGTTCTAATAAAATGTTCAATTATTGTGTAGAAGAGTGTATTAATGGCATCATATATTGTTTCCTAATCTTCTCCCATAATTGGGGTCCCTTCAGGATCAATCTTTATTGTTGAAAGGATGACACTTTTAGATTCTTCAGTGAGACGTTTTCCCCTACAGGAATGAAGTAATAATGTGAATCATGTGACTAAAAGTTTGATTACCTCATTGTGAGATAAATTGGGTGTGGTAATGTAACTGTTGGTTATTATAGCAATGTGATGTAATTTGTTGAGGACTTCTTGTTTAGAAAGACCATCAATATTTTATTCGTTTAGTTTTTCTACAGAAACAGAGAATTTGTTAACTAAAGAAGATTCAGTAATTTTGATATCTAGAGGAATATGCTTTATATGCCACTTCATTTATAATTTATTAATTTTTAAATTTTCAAAATTTTCTTCAAATTGTGGATGTTTGAAGATTTATGGATTGCGGATGATTCATAGGTCAATTCTGACCTATGACTTTCTGATTCAGAATTACTGTCTTGGTTAATAACCTTAATAGAAAAAGATAATTCAACAGATTTATTCTTCAATTCTTGAAGCATTAAAAATCTTTTTATTGAGGGGAATGATATTCAGAGAAGTTTTATCTTAAAGATTTATTAACGAAGTTTCTTTCAGGGATTCATTATGTCTAAGTTCATGAAAACCGTCAAACTTATTTTCAATTTTGTCTAATTATTTTCCTATCGTTATTAAGCTTTGATTAGTATAATTAAGTTGTTCAACAACTTTTTTATTTGGTTATTCTTCATTTGAAATCTTAAAAGGAGAGCAATAATTTAAATAATTTTTGTGATTAATTATGATTTTTGAGGTGGTGGATGACTAGCAGACACCACACTGGAGTCTTTCTTTACCCATTTGGTATTGAAAATTACTTTAATATTATTTTCATAAATATCTTCGATATAATAAAAAAACATATCAACTCTAAATTCTTGCATGAACGCCTTCCATTGAGTAATGATGATTTTTCTTTGATCTATTTTATACGTCTCTCTGAACATATTATGTCCATTGAGATTGGTTGGGTTATTCACATAGACTATAATAGTCTCACCTACGGTACAACTATCACCACAATACAAAAGGAAGGTCTAAGAATGTGTATAGACACGAAAATCAATAAACAAATTAAAAAAGAAAAGAAAACCGCCAATTACGAATTATGCAGTGTCTGTGAGCAATACGGATTACCTGCTATTAGTCATTCCCAAAAGAATAGGAAAAACTATCATCTAAATCCTAGAAGAGTTTACAAACCTTATAGGAAAAAAATACCATAAATAGAAAAATAAATTTTTGACAAATACTTTCCGAGAATAAAAATTATTCAAGAAGAAAATTTAATAAAAATATTATTGATAAAAGTGAAATTAAGTGTTTTAAATGTGGCCATAATGATCATTTTTTCAACACTTGTCAAGTCAAAAATAAGATTAGTCAATTTTTTAGAATTATAAAATCAATAGATTACTATGAAAGTAGTAATGAAGATTTAAGAGAATTCGAATCCTCTGAATATGACGATTCAAACTCTTCAAGTTCTGACAGTGATTCTCCTAACATCTATGTGGATTAGGGATAGCTATTGTCAAAAGAATATTAACATTTAAATAAAAATGATGAACAAGAAAATCTCTTATTAGATTTAATTAGTAAAATTGAAAATCCTAAATTAAAATAAGAATACCTTGAAAGACTTAAGAAGATAATCGAAAAGAAAGAAAATATTAAGCCTAATAATAATATCGTCAGTCTTTCACAAACTCTTGAAAATTTTAACAAAGTTCAAGGAAAGAAAAAAGAAGTTACTTTGAAGGAACTTAAAAAAATAAACATATTAAAATTGAAATAAAAGAATTAAAAAATTCAAACATAGAAATAGCAAAAAAATAACAAAAAAAAAATTAAACATCTTAAAAATAGATAATTTAATTAAAAATTATGAATTTAGTGAATTAGGAAAACCTAGTAAATCTTCAATCTTCTGGTAGTGAGGTTGAAGAACCTTTTGTCAACAATCAAGATGATGATAACTTTATCCAAATCCTCAATCACATCAAAATAAAAAATGGCACATAATAGTTAGAATAATAATTCAAGATTTTGATTTCACTCCAATGACCCTTATTGATTCATGAGCTGATTTGAATTGTATAAAGGATTTTTATCATCTGTCAATTGTACTAGAATGCATATCAATTATGGAATCTCCAAGGTTCATATTTGCCAAGACAATGTATGTTTTAAAACATCATTTGTCTTTGTGATAATATATGACGGATAAAATTATTTTGGGTTTACCATTCATTTTTCTGCTGTATTCTTTTACAATAGAGCGTGATTGGATAATTACTTATCTCATGGATAAATCTGTCAGATTCAAATTTCTTTCTTTTTCTCAAATTGAGAAATTCAAAACATTAAAACAATATTTCATTTTTTAAAATCTAAAAAAAAATTCTTGTAAAGAAAAACAATTATGTTTTCTACAAGATGAAATAAAATTAAAAAGAATTGAAGAACTGCTTCAAAATCCGACTCTTAAAAAATAAATTAAATTTTTAAAGAAAAAATTTGTAAAAAATTGTGTACTGACATTTCTTATACGTTTTGGCAAATCTAGACAAATAAAATTGATAAATACAAAATTACATTTGGTCAGTATAAATGGAAAGTAAGATCATTTTATCTTAAAAATGCTCCAAGTAAATTCCAGAATACAGTAAATGAAAATTTCAACCAATTCACTAATTTCTCGATTGTTTGCATTGGTAATATTTTTATTTTCTCTAAATTTATTGAACAACACAGGAAACACCTTGAATTATTTGTCAATATGATAAAACAAAATAGTTTAGTTATCTCTGCAAGAAGAATCAAATTGTTTTAATTAGATTTCTAGGATTTGAAATTTATTATTTCATTATTAAAGTAGTTAATCAAATCATACAATTTGCTCTATTAAATCAATATTTCTTTTAAAAATTGATTACAAATCAGTAAAACATATTTTGACAGTGCATCGAAATAAAGTTTTACCAGGTAACATTCTATTTTTAACATTTTCTTTTTGAATATTTAATTTATTCAAAACATTAATAATTAAATTCCTGATTTCATTTCTCATGAATTTATGCAGGAAATCATTTCAAATTTTCACCATGGAGGAATTTGAGAACTCTGACTTGCTACAAAATGTGAAGGTAAAACTCAGAATACTCAGTCAAAGTTTATTTTAAAATCAATAAGCTCAATAGCAGGGCATCCACTTTTTGCTCAAAGCTTTCATCCATTAATTATGCTCATAATGAATTTGAATATCCAAGAAATGCATGGATTAATGTATTGGATGAAATTTTAGAAGATGTTGGGTACATCATGACTTCAATGCATCATTAATTCAATAGTATGAAAAATGTGGAAAAATGAGGTTTCATAAAAATAATGAAATTTGTTATGATGACAGAAAAATTTTAACTATGAACCTATTGGGACAAGCAATTTAAATTGAATTTTCAGACAAAACAATAAAAGAATTTTTTATACTAGAAGAAACTTTCTTTGTCATGTCTAATGGATTTCAAAAAGATCATAAGCATGCTGTGGAATCCTTAACCAAAAGAATTAGTATCGCTTTCAGAAATTATGTGAGAATGATGAATGGTTCAGTTATAGAAGAGTTTTCGACTCAACAATTGGCCCTTAAGGCCTAAATTTAAGAGGAGTCTTCTATTCGTGACCAAGCCCAATTAACAATACTTGGATCCATCAGACCCAACTACCAATCAACTCTAATCAACCAATTACGAAATACAAAAAATCATCTCCTTATTTCCTAAAAATTCCCAGTAAATCTCTCTTTCATATTGATCCAACATTCACTCATTTGAAAGATCCTGCTGCAATTTCAAAAACACATTTTCCTCTTGATTTCCACTTTGTCTCTGGACACAATGACAAAAATCTCAGTTTCTACAAAGACATTCTCTTAGAAACAAAATCCATAAATATTAGCCCAATCAAAAGTTCTGAAGGAAAGATCATCTATCATTCCTTCTACATTCTCAGAATCATAACCATGGAGGATTGAAAAATCCATCATTCAGCTTCCAAAATACTTTCAAAATAATGATTCTTGGTACATGATTTTTCGCATCAAAATAATGATTTTTCCCATACTTGGTTTTTGAATTTTGATAAAAAATTTAAAATTAATTTTCCAAAATGGTTCTTAAGGTGGTTGTCAATCCATGACCCTGTCTTAAAATTATTTCCAATTAAAATTCAACAAAGTTTTAATTTATTTCAAAAATTATACAAACCCACACCACTTGAGATTTCTTTTCCACAAATACTCTATTTTACAAATACAAAGTATCTTGGATCTTGAAATGGCAATTTTTAATTGAAGAATAAATCATCACCAGACAATACTATGTATCATTGCATCCATTAACCAGGAACTTACAATTAACCACCCTCGATTAAAATCTATAAAAAATCCTCTTACCCAGGCTCCATTAAAAATTAATGATCCCATTAGTCAGATCTACAAATCAAACCATCCAGTCCAAATTCATCAAAAGAATCCAAACCCAAATCCAAACTCTTCAGGGAAATCAAAAGTCACAAAGCCTAAATCCAGAATGAAACAAGAATTGATCCAAAAAAATGCTTCTCCTCTTGGAAGATAATACTGACCATGACTCTGAATCATCTGTAAAGTCAAGTAACCCAATCAAACCAAAAATCTGAAAGGGCTAATCATCAAGGGTTTCCTTTAAAAAATTGAAGGATAAGAATAAATTGAAGGGTCGCGTTTTACCACAATGGGCATATGACGCATTTCATGACTGTCATGACCCATTTGATAATATTGATCTCAGTGAAGATGGATAAATAAAAATAATCTATCTTTGACAAATGACAATGTTAAAATAAAAAATCAATAATTTGAAGATATATCTTGATGACTTTCCAGCACAACGCAATTAGTCATCATCAATATGAGCAATTATGACTTTCCACAAGAATTCAAGATAGCAATTATCAAAGATTCAAATATACGGAAATAGTCACTATGACTTTTCAAGATGACAATCATGACTTCCAAGAATGAAGACATGAAGACCAATATAACAATTATCGATGGATCTTTGTAATTTTTTTCCAGCAATTATTATACTAGTTGTCAAATAATTAGGCAACAAATTGTCCTTTTACTTTAATTAGTCAAAAGTAGAAATATAAAATGTTTGTACTTTCATAGAAAAGAATAGTGCACGTAAGTGATGGGTTCCCGGTGAGTGGGAGCATTAATTAGTCGTTACAAATTAATTTCTTCAATACTTGTAAGTTTTAAATCTTACATCCTTGATATAATCAAGGAAAAATATATTAACTCTAAATTCTTCCATGAACACCTTCCATTCAACAATGATGATATTTCTTTGATCCATATTGTATGTCTCTCTGAACCTATTATGTCTATTGAGATTAGCTGGTTCATTCATATGTTGGGTTAAACCTTCCCAATCAGGCTTGTATTCTTGGATTAAGGTGCAATAGTTCAAAACTAAAAGTTGGGGATTGATAGGAGGTAAGGCTCCTTGGATTTTAGATTTAGTTGGTGATGAGCTTCTTCAGTCTGTTCAGTCTTATTGTCAAAGATTGGCTGGCAGACTTGAGAATTTGTGGAAATGCCTTTAAGTCTTAAATTTTTTATTTTTTAATTCTTTTTCTAATTGTTGAATTCTAAGATCTTGATCATTATTAACAGATGATCCAGAAAAAAAATTCTTAGGAGTACTACACTGACTAAACTTCCTAATATAAGGATTAGAACGAGAATACTGAAAATTAATTTTAACAGTATCATCCATGTATTGTTGGATATAATCAATATCTTCAATTGATCGTTAAATTGGAGTGGGTTGGCTTTCATAGGTTAAAAGCCAATTTGTAGGTAAAGTAATATCGGACCACCTAATTATTTTAGGGACTCTAATATTGGCATTAATTTGGCTAGATTGAATCAATAGGGTTTGATTTTTTGACTCCTATTAATGACTTGGAAATTCATATTGATTTTGGTGACTTTGTAAAGTATTATAAAGATCAAAGTTAGGGGTTGGGCACCTTCAAAGATTTGATAATCACTAGTTTTGATATTTAAAATTAATGATTTAAGAATATGTGGGTATGTTAAACTAATAGACAAATATGTAAAGCAATCAGATAAAATTGAGAATAAGGTTGATGATTTTCATGAACCTAAATCTAATGCATCTCTGAAAAAAACTTCTTTAATAAATCTTTCAGATAAGACTAATTTGAATATTGTTCCCCTCAATAAAAAGACTGATAAAATGCTTCAATAATTGAAGAATAAATCGGTTGAATCATCTTCTTCTGTTAAGGTTATTAACAAGACAGTGGTTCTGAATCAGAAAGCCATAGGTAAGAATCCACCTATGAATCATCCACAATTCACAAATCCTCAAATATCCACAATATTGAAGAACAATTTAAAATTTTAGAAATTAATAAATTAGAAAGGAAGCCGCATAAAAAATATATTCCTCTAGATATCTAAATTACTGAATTTTCTTTAGTTAACCAATTTTCAGTTTTTGCAGAAAAATTATATGAATGAAATATTGATAGGCTTTCAGAACAAGAAGTCCTCCATAAATTAGAGCACATGGTTATGGTAGTCAACCGTTACATCACCACACGCAATTTACCTCACAATGAGGTAATAAAACTTTTAGTCAAAGGATTCACAAGAATGTTTCATTCCTGGGGNGGGGTAGGGGGTCATCTCACTGAAGAATAAAAAAATGACATCCTTTCAATAATAAAGATTGATGTTAAAGGAACCTCAATTATTGGAGAAAATTAGGAAATAATATCTGATGCCATTGATATCATCTTCTACACAATAATTGAGAATTTCATCAGAATGCTAAGTAATGTAACTTCGCGTATCAATGACAAATTAACAAGTATGGTTTACCCGCTATTACTCATTCATAAAAGAATAGAAAAAATTCCTATTAAAATATTAAAAGAGTTTACAAACCTTATAGCAAAAAATACCACAAACAGAAAAATAAAAACTTTGACAAATTCTTCTCTAAAAATAAAAATTATTCATAAAAAATACAATAAAAAATTTATTGATAAAAGTAAAATTAAGTATTTTAAATGTGGTCAGAATGGTCATTTTTCAACACTTGCCAAGTAAATAGTAAATTAATCAATTAAAAATCTCTGAAGAAGATAAATAAGAATTGTTTAGAATTATAGAATCAATAGATTACTATGAAAGTAGTAATGAAGATTTAGGAGAATTTGAATCTCCTGAATCTGACGAATTAAACTCTTTAAGTTCTTACAGTGATTCTCCTAACATCTCTATAGGGTGCAGGTATAGTTTTTAGTCAAAGGATTCAAGAAGCTCGTGCGTGAAGGGCTGAACTTCTTGAGACTGTTTATTTCTTCGGGAATAAACATGAAGTTCTATTTATTTTTTACTAGGCCTTTGTGAATCTCGCCATGTTTCTAAATTATTTCCTGTTGATGACATAATAGGAGAATTTGTGTTTGGTGGTGGTTCTTGTAGGGTGGAAACAACTGGAAGAGGAATAGAGAAATTCCAAAGCCTGTCTTTGCCTAATGTCTTACCCTGAAGATTGGGATTTGGGTAGAAAGGTTGGTCTTAAAAAAAAGACATCAAAGGAAACAAACATTTTTTTTTGTGGCTGGACAGTAACACTTATACCCCTTCTAATTTGGAGAATACCCTACAAAGATAAGCTTTATGGCTCTAGGATCTAATTTCCCTTGATTCTGGCTGATATTGTGGAAATATGAAGTACACCCAAAGGTTTTGAGAGGCAAGGAAATGATCAACCGAGTTTGTGGATAGCACTCGAGTAAGATGTTTAAAGGTGTTTTTAAAATGAAGAACTCTAGATGAAAGTTTATTTATCATGTAAGATGTAGTTAGAATAGCCCCACCCCAAAAATGTTTAGGAATATGAGTAATGAATGTGATAGCACGAGCAACTTCCAACAAATGGCGATTTTTGCGTTCCACAATACCATTTTCTTGAGGGGTTTTGACATAAGAACTTTGATGGAAAATCCTATTTTAACTGAGATAGTTACCAAGAATTGAATTGAAATATTCACGGCCATTATCTCTTCTGAAAATGTGTATTTGTGCTTGAAATTAGGTTTGTACCATTTTATGGAATCGTTGAAAAATTGAGGCAACATCAGATTTTTCTTTTAAAAGGTAAACCCAACTTGCCCGTGAATGATCATCAATAAAGGTTATGAACCATCTAGTTCCTAAAATGTTATTAACCTTTGAGAGACCCCAAATATCACTATGGATCAATGAAAACAATTTAGATGACTTGTATGGCTGACTTAGATAAGGGGCACATGTGTGTTTGGCAAACATACAGATTTCACAGTGGAAGGAATTAACATTTTTATTCTTAAACAGAGAAGGAAACAATGTTTTTAAATAAGAAAAACTAGGATGACCTAGCCTATTATACCATAACATAATTTCACTAGAGACATAGAGAGATTCACTACTTAAAGCCAAAGGAGCTTCATATTTATTCGCTTGTTGATCATCTTCAATGTAGTACAGACCTTCATTATCCTTAGCATTGCCAATTGTCCTCCCCGAAAACAAATCCTGAAACTCACAATATGAAGGATAGAACTTAGCCACACAATTCAAATCTTTTGTCAATTTGCTAATAGACACTAGATTACATGTTAAATTTGGAACTTGAAGTACAGACTTTAGTGTCATATTAGAAACTTTTATAAAACCTTTTCCATCAACATATGATAGAGATCCATCAGCTATACGAATTTTCAAATTTTCAGGGCATGGAGTGTGTAGAAAACCACTTATGACATCCAGTCATATGATTAGAAGCCCCTGAGTCTATGATCCCAGGGCCATTAACATCAGATTTTGTATTAAGAGCAGAGAGATAATTTCCTTTCTGCGCCATAGAGCAGCTTGGGATAGAATTTAGCATACTTGATTGAGATACTTAGGATTGAGATACTTAGGATTGAGAGAGAAGAGCTTGTAGTTGTTCAAGTTGTCCCTTGCTAAAAATTGATCCTCCTGGTTTGTATTCCTCTGAAATAACTTGAAAAGCTCTGCTTTGTTCACCTGGTTTGCGTGGCTTCCAATTTGTTGGTTTTCCATGTATTTTCCAGCATGTCTCTTTAGTATGATACCATCATTCTTATGGTTTCCACGTTCTCCATAACCAGTAGAGTCATACTTTCTAGAGACAAGAGTAGAATTTTGGGATAAATTATCTGACACAGATTCTTTAGCTCCTTCCAACATGACCCGTTTTTGACTTTCTTCCCTTCTCACTTCTACAAAGGTCTCTCTAATGTTTGGAAAAGTTTAGTTCTAAGAACCCGACCTCGAACTTCATCTAACTCTTTGTTTAATCCATGACAAAAGTCAAATACCCTTTCTTTTTCAAGCATCTGCTTATATTTCACACGGTCCTCCGCACAATACCAATCTGTATCACAAAACATATCCATCTCCTGCCATAACTCTGTCAGCGTATTAAAATATTCTGTTACTAAAATGTTACCTTGTTTTGTGTTAGGGGAAATTTTATCTCAAAGAACTGGGCCGGGTTTTCCAAATCTGAGTACATTTCCTGGACCATATCCCATATCTCTTTCGCTGTTTTGTAGAATAAATAGGTTAGGTCGATCTTAGGTTCCATGGAATTAACTAATCATGCCATAACCATAGAATTTTCTGCTTCCCAAGTCGCATAGCTTACTTCTCCTTCCTTTGGAGCCTTTGTTGTACCTGTCAGGTAACCAAGTCTGCCTTTACCTCGAATCACTAGCACAACCGATTGAGACCATTCTAGAAAATTTTTGCCATTGAGTTTGTGCTGAGTTATTTGAAGAGAATGAGAATCATTGGAACCTGAAGCAATAGACGATGGCACTTTTTTAGATGATTCCGATGAACCATCTCGAGTTGCCTCGCCGGTCATGGACCTTTCAGCCATTAAAGAAAAAAATCAGAGAAAGACTGCTCTGATACCATGAAAACAGAGAAGAAAAATAAAATTCTCTGATAAATTTTATTGAGTACGATTAACCCTAATATATACAGGTTTTACTACCTAAAATATAGACCTAAGAATCTGGAAAGATAACCAGAAATCAGGAAAACAAATCTAGAAAAATAATTACTACAATTATGGAAAGAATAAAAAGAAAAATAAATCCTTAAACTAACTCCCAAAAAACCGGAACACCATAACAAACAAGATATTGCTGTCAACACATAAATATTAGCCTAACAAAAAATTCTGAAGAAAATATTCTTTATCATTCCTTCTACATTCTCAGGATCGTAATTATGAAGGATTGGAAAGTCCATTCTTCAGCTTTCAAAATACTTTTAAATAAAAAATAATATAATTATTTTGACTATATGATGCTTGCCACATGATTTTCATACATCAAAACAGTGATTTTCTCACTCATGGTTTTCAAATTTTGATAAATATTTCAAAATTAGTTTTTCAAATTGGTTCTTAAAATAGTGGTCCATTCATCGTCCTGCCTTAAAACTTTTTCCAATTGATTTACAATAATATTTTAATTAATTTTCAAAGGTTTATAAGCCCTCACCAATTGAAGTCCTATTTCTCCAAATACTTTGTTTTTCAAATAAATACAAAATACCTTGAATCTTAAAGTGGAAATACTCAATTGAAGAAGGAATCCTCACCACAATATTATGTTAAATGGTGAGATAATTTTAATACCTAAAAAATAATTACCTTCATCAACCACGAATTTGCAGATGTCCATCCTGGCCTAAAATTGGCAAACCCTTTTACCTAGGCTCCATTAAAAATTAATGAGCCCATTAACCCAAATCCATAAGTTAAGCCATCTAGTCCAAATTCATCTAAAGAAACCGAATCCAAACTCTCTTCAAAGGGAAAATCAAATGCCACAAAGCCTAAATCCATAGTGAAGCAAGAATTAATAAAAAAATGCTTCTCGTTTTGTTAGACAATAATAATTCTGACTCTGAATCATCAGTAGAGACAAATCACTCAATTGAACCAGAAATCCAAAAAAACCAATCATCCAAAAAGGATACCTCTTAACAATTGAAGGTCCAAATTATCTAAAATGGTCAAATTTTACCTAAATGGACTTATAATCCGTTTCAAGACTCATTTGACAGTATTAGTCTCAGTGAAGATGAATGAATAAAAATAATTTACTTTTGGCAAAATTCCATTGGTGGAATAATCAAGTAGTTTTAAAATAATATCATAATGACTTTCCAACATAATGTATCAGTCATAATGATCTTCAAGACAAACATTAATGACTTCTCCAAAATCAACAATCAAATCACAAGAATCCGAGATAGTAATTATCAATGACTCTAACATACAACAATAGTCACAATGACTTTCCAAAGACAACAATCATAATAGAGCAATAATGAAGACGCAAAGTCCAAGATTTCGAGGAATCTTTGTAATTTATATTTTTCTCCAATTATTGTACCAGTTGTCCAATAATTAGGCAACTATTTATTGTTTTTACTTTAATTAGTCAAAAATAGAAATGTAATTTTTTTTTATTTTTGTAAAAAAGAATAGTGCAGATAAGTCATGAGTTCTTGGTGAACTCCACTTTCATTGCCTATAAATAGGCTGTCGCTTCCCATTTGTTGCTTAAAACTTGTTTTCACTCTTAACAATTTTGAGAGAAAAACTTGTTTTAAAACAAAGCATTCTTCTTCCTCCTCTTTTGTAATCTCTTCTTCTTTTTTCTCAACATTAATTAGTGAGCGGGAGCATTAGTTAATTGTTGCCAATTAATTTTCTTCAATCTTATAAGTTTTGAATCTAACTTCAAATAACAATTTTACTTTTTGTTGTTTGAATCTTTGTTTCTAATACCAACTCTTTAATTACTTAAATTATATGCAATTCTGCCTCTTTTGGTATCAGAGTCAACCTGGTAGGGTATTTACTATTCATAATTAATCTGTTTAATTATTGATTCTTCAACGTATTTATGGTTGGTTCTTGTTGCTATTGTTACTTAATTGCTTCTTTGAATAATTATTTTTATTTAATCTGACCCTCCGCCCAAGTGGATGGTTATTTTTATGCTTGATTATTTTTCTGTAATCTTTGATTATCTAATCTATGAATCTGACGTATGAGATTCTATTTGGTTTGCCTCAAGCACCCTATAAGACCTCTTAGATACGTAAATCTCGAGGGTAGGGTAGTTGTAGAGGAAAATGAGAGAATAGTCAACTTCATAAGAGGTTGAAAAAGTCATAGCAGGTTGAATAATCAAAATACATGATGAAATTCTTAATCATAAGAATAATTTAGTTATTTTGAGCAATTAGTAGATTATTTAGAAGTAATTCTTCTAGTAGTAAAATGTCTACAATATATATAATACCAGACATAATTAATGAAGAACATTTTAAATACCTAGCAGATGATCAAGTAGATCATAGGGTATGAAATATATCCAAAATTCCTAGTAAATAAATTTATAAATCAACATGGTCTGTTGCTTCCTTCAAGTCGCAGCATAATGTAGAAACAATTGAAAAAATATATGCTTTTGGGAAAGAGCATGAAACTTGTCAATTACTTTTCCCTAATGCAATTAAACATTACATTTGAAGAATGATATAATTTCCTTCACTTTGGTTTAGTCCAGATTGGAGTTAAACCACTTGCAATGAGAGGCCTAAATACCTCTATCTTGTTAGTCTTGCGAGATGCAAGATTTTATAAATTTTAATGATAATATTTTAGGATTTGTTGAATCCTCACTTTGTAATTGTCCAATCCATTTCGTATTTTCCAGATTTGTTTGTTAGTTTAACATATTCTCATATTCTTAAATCATTAATTTTAAATATTAAAACTAGTGATTACTAAATCTTAGAAGGTGCCCAACCCCTTACTTTGATTTGTAGAATACATTACAAAGTCACCAAAACCAATATGAATTTCCAAGCCATTAATAACAATAGAAAAATATTGTTAATAACAATAGAAAAATAATTATTTTTCTATTGTTATTAAAATTTGATTAGTGGTTTGATATTACTTTGCCTACAAATTGATTTTAACCAATGAAAAGCCAACTCACTTCAATTCAACGCCCAATTGAAGATAATGATTATATCCAGCAGTACATGGATGATACTGTTAAAATTAATTTACAATATTCTAGTTCTAATCCTAAATTAGGAGGTCTAGCAAGTCTAGCACTCCTAGGAATTTCTTTTCTGGATCATCTGTTAATATTGATCCAAAATTAAAAATTTTAAGACTTAAAGGCATAGCCATAAATTCTCAAGTCAGTCAGCAAATCTTTGATAATAAGATGGAACAATCTAACGAGATTGAACAATCTGATGAAATTGAAGCACCAACTGAATATGATTTTCAAAGAGCCTTACCTCCTGTAAATTCCAAGCTCTTAGTTTTGAATTTAGGCACCCTAAACCAAGCTGATAGAGAGCGTTTAACCAAACACATGAATGACCCAATTAATCTCAATAGACGTAATAGATTCAGAGAGACATATAATATGGATCAAAGAAAAATCATTCTTGCTGAATGGAAGACGTTCATGCAAGAATTTAGAGTTGATATGTTTTTCTTTGATTATATCGAGGATATTTATGAAAATAATATAAAAGTAATTTTCAAGACCAAATGGGTCAAGGAAGACTCCAGCGTGGTGTCTGCTAGTCATCGACCACCTGAAAAAATTCTAATTAATCATAAAATTCTTTAATCACTACTTTACCTTTTAAAATTTCAAAAGAAGAAGAAGACTGAACAATCTAATGAAATTAAACAATCTGACGTATTTGAAGCACCAACTGAATCTGTTTTTCAAGGAGCCTTACCTCTTGTAAATCTCCAGATCTTAGTTTTGAATTTAGGCACCATAAGCCAAAAATACAAGCCTGATTGGGAGGGTTTAACTCAACACATGAATGACCCAACTAATCTCAATAGACGTAATAGGTTCATAGAGACATATAATATAGATAAAAAATCATCATTGCCGAATAGAAGATGTTCATGCAAGAATTTAGTATTGATATATTTTTCATTGATTATATCAAGGATATTTATGAAAATAATATTAAAGTAATTTTCAAGACCAAATAGGTCAAGGAAGGCTCCAGTGTGGTGTCACCTAGTCATCTACCACCTTAAAAAATTATAATTAATGACAAAAACATTTAATCACTGCTTGACCTTTTTTAACTTCAAAAGAAGAAGAACCCAATAAAAAGTAGTTGAACAACTCAATTACACTAATCAAATTTTAATAACAATAGAAAAATAATTTAATAAAATTAAAAATAAAGTTGATGATCTTCATGAATCTAAATCTAATGAATATCTTAAAGAAACTCGTATAACAAATCTTTCAGACAAAACTACTTTGAATATTGTTCCACTCAATAAAAAGATTGATAAAATGCTTCAAGAATATAAGAATAAATCTGTTAAATCATCTTCTTATGTTAAAGTTATTAACCAATAAAGTAGTTCTGAATCAGAAAGTCATATGCCCGAATCCACCTATGAATCATCCACAAGTCATAAATCTTCAAACATCTACAATATTGAAGAAATATTTAAAAGTTTAGAAATTAATAAATTATAAAGAAAGTGGTATAAACAACCTATTCCTCCAGATATCCAAATTAAAGAATCTTTTTTAGTTAGCTAATTTTCTGTTTCTGCAGAAAAATTGTATGAATGGAATATTGATGGGCTTTCAGAACAGAAAATCCTCAACAAATTACAGCACATGACTATGGTAGCTAACAGTTACATCACCACACACAAATTGCCTCACAATGAGATAATCAAACTTTTCATCATATGATTCACATGGATACTTCATTCCTGGTGGGAAAAACATCTCACAGAAGAATCTAAAAATATCATCATTTTAGCGGTAAATATTGATGTTGAAGGAACTCCAATTTTTGGAGAGGATAAAAAAATAATGCATGATGCCATTAATACCCTCTTCTACACAATAATTGAACATTTCATTGGAACGTCAAGTAATGTTAGTTCGCGTATCCATGACCAATTGAGCAATCTTAAGTGTCCTACCCTAAGTGATTTTGACTAGTACAAAAATATATTTTTGTCCAGAGTAATGTCAATGGATGATAGTAATCAGCTCTTTTGGAAAGAAAAATTTATAAATGGTTTACTCAAATTGTTTGACGACAAAATTAGAACAGTCATTAGTGATGATCTAGGAAACATAGACTACAATACTCTCACCTACGGTACAATAATCACTACAATACAAAAAGAAGGTCTAAGAATGTGCATAGACATGAAAATTAACAAACAAATAAAAAAAAGAAAATAAAACTGCCAAATATGAATTAGGCAATTTCTACGAGTAATATGGTTTATCTGTTATTGCTCATTCCCAAAAGAATAGAATAAATTCTCATTTAAATCCTAGAAGTGTTTACAAACCTTATAGGAAAAAATACCACATATAGAAAAATAAAATTTTGAAAAATACTTCTTTAAGAGTAAAAATTATTCTACAAGAAAATTCAATAAAAAATTTATTGATAAAGGTAAAATTGAGTATTTTAAATGTTGCCAGAATTGTCATTTTTCCAATACTTGTCAAGTAAAAAATAAAATTAATCGATTAAAAATGTCTGATGAAGATAAACAAGAATTGTTCATGATTACTATGAAAGTAGTAATGAAGATTTAGGAGAATTTGAATCCCCTGAATTTGACGAATCAAGCTCTTTAAGTTCTAACAGTGATTCTCCTAACATCTGTATGGGGTGCAGGGATAGCTGTTTTCTGAAAAATATCAATGTTTTAAATAAAAGTGAAGAACAAGAAAATCTCTTGTCAGATTTAATTAGTAATTTTGAAAATCATGAATTAAAACAAGAAATACCTTGAAAGACTTAGGAAGGTAATTCAAAAGAAAGAAACTATTAAGTCTAATAATACTACTGGAAGTCTTTCACAAACTCTTGAAAAATTCAATAAAATTAATAGAAATGAAAAAGAAGTTACTTTAGAGGAACTTCAAAAAGAAATAAAAAATATTAAAATTGAAATAAAAGAATTAAAAGAATCCAACATATAAATAACAAAAGAATTAAACTTTTCAAAAATAGAAAGTTTAATAAAAAAATCATTAATCTAGTGAAGTAGGAGAACCTAGTAAATTCTCAATTTCTGATAATGAGATTGAAGAACATATTATCAACAATCAAGATGATGATAACTTAATCCAAATCCTTAATCATATTAAAATAAAAAATGGCACATAATGACCATAATAATAATTCAAGATTTTGATTTCACTTTAATGGCTCTTATTGATTCGTGAGCTGATTTAAATTGTATGCATGAAGGACTCATGCTAATGGTACACGAATGCATATAAATTATGAAATCTCCAAAGATCATATTTGCCAAGACAATGTATGTTTAAAACATCGTTTCTCTTAGTGAAAATATGACAGATAAAATTATTTTGGCTTTATCATTCATTTCTCTATTATATCATTTTACAACAGAGCATGATGGGATAATTACTTATCCCGTGGAAAACCCTGTAAAATTCAAATTTCTTTCCTTTTCTCACACTGAGAAATTGAAAACTTTAAAGTAAAATTTTATTTTTTAAACTGTAAATTTAATTTCTTGTAAAGAAAAATAATTGTGTTTTCTATCGGTCGAAATAAAATTTAAAAGAATTGAAGAATAGCTTCAAAATCAAGCTCTTCAAAAATAAATTAAAATATTTGAACAAAAAATTTATAAAGAATTATGTACAGACATTCCCAATGCTTTCTGGCACATGAAGCACCATACTATTAATATATCTTACATTAAAAGATTTGATGAAAAGAATATTCTAACAAAGGCAAGACCAATTCAGATGAATTCTGAAATGCTTGAATTCTGTAATAATGAAATTACAAAACTTCTTAATAAAAATATTATTAGAAGGAGCAAATCTCTTTGGTATTAGTCGATATTTTATGCCCAAAAGGCGAGTGAAATTGAACGAGGAGTTCCTCGATTAGTTATCAATTACAAGTCCCATAACAATATTTTCGAATGGATAAATTATCCAATACCAAATAAAAAGGACTTAATCGATAGACTTGGCTATGTTGTTGTATTCTCTAAGTTTGACATGAAATCTGGATTCTGACAAATCCAGATAAATGAAAATGATAAATACAAAACAACATTTGTAACTTCGTTTGTCCATTACGAGTGGAATATAATGCCTTTTGGTCTTAAAAATGCTCCAAGTGAATTCCCAAAAATAATGAATGAAATCTTTAATCAATTTACTGATTTTTAATTGTTTATATTGATGATGTTCTCATTTTTTCTAGATCAATAGAACAACATTGGAAACACATTGAATTATTTGCTAAGATAATAAAACAAAATGATTTAGTTCTCTCTGCAAGTAAAATCAAATTTCTAGTAATACAATTTGCTGACAAATACATCATTCCATAATCAAACCAATTGATCGAGTAATACAATTTGCTGACAAATTTCCTGATGAAATCATTGACAAAACCCAATTACAAAGATTTCTAGGGTCCTTAAATTACATATATGATTTTTATAATAAATTAGGAATTAATTGCAAGCCTCTCTTTGAAAGGCTTAAGAAAAATCCTCCTCTATGGACATCTTTCTACACCAATTTAATTAAGAGAATTAAACTCATGTTCAGACACTTTCTTGTCTTGGCATCTTCTCTAATAATTCTTTTAAGATTGTCCAGAATGATGCCTTTGAAATTGAATATGGAGGTATCTTATTATAAAAAGATTCTCCAGAATAAATTGTTAGGTTCACATCTGGAACCTGACAATCACAAATAAATTACAGTACAATTAAGAAAGAAATCTTATCTGTTGTTGTGTATGCAAAAATTTTAGGATGACTTATTAAATACAAAATTTCTCTTAAAAATTGATTGTAAATCTGCAAAGCATGTTTTGGAAAAAGATGTTAAAAATATTGCTTCCAAGTAGATCTTTGCTTGATGGCAGTCCATTCTTAGTATTTTTTACTTTGATATTGAATTCATTCAAGGCATTAATAATTCAATTCTTGACTTTCTCACTCATGAAGTTTTGCAGGGACGTCAAGATGGTATCTAGGCCCTAGGTCTAAAAAAATATTATCAAAGGGGAGTCTTCGACTCCACAATTGGTCATTAAGGTCCAAATTAAAGAAGAGTCTTCTACTCCTAGACAAACCCAATTGACAATACTTGGGTCCATCAGACCCAACTACCAATGAGCTTTGGTCAACCAATTTGACCCATTCCGAGTCTCCAAATCTTTTGACCCACAATTGGTCATTTAACCAATCACAAAATACAAAAAATCATCCTCATATTACGTCTATTAAAATATATTCTATCATTCCTTCTACATTCTCAAAATCATAACCATAGAGTAATGGAAAATCCATCATTCAGGTCTAAAAACCCTTTTGAACAAAAAATAATATAATTATTTTGATTATATTGATGCTTGGCAATTTCTTGCATCAAAATAGTGAATTTTCTCACTCCTGATTTTTAAATTTTGATAAAAATTTTAAAATTAATTTCCCAAAATGGTTTTTCATATGGTGGTCAATCCATGACCGTGTCTTAGAATTATGTCCAATTGAACTTCAACAAAATTTTAATTTATTTCTGTAATTGTACAAACCCTCACCAATTGAGGTTTCTTTTCCACAATTACTTTGTTTTATAAATAAATACAAAATTTCATGGATCTTAAAGTGGCAAGATTCAATTGGAGAAGAAATTTTTACCAGACAATACTATGTTAAATGGTGGGATAAATTTAGTATCCTAAAAATCATTGCCTCCATAAACAGTGAATTTACAAATATCCATCCACAGTTGGCCAATCCTTCTCCTATGGCTCCATTAAAATTAATGAGCATGTCAGACCAGTCCCACAATCATTTCGACAAACCAAATCATCCCGTTCATCCAAAGAATCCAAGCCCAAATCAAAACCCTCTCAAAAGGGAAAATCCAAATTGAAGCATGAATTAATTGAAAAAATGCTTCTCCTCCTATAAGACAATATTGATTCTGACTCCAAATCATTGTTGAGTTAAATCATCCAATTAAAATGAATAACCAAAAAGGACAATCATCTAAGACTTTCTCTCAGCAATTTGAAGGATAAATCACAGGGCCGCGTCCTTCCTCAATGGGCTTATGATGCTTTCCAAGACTCACAAGACCCATTTGACAA
This sequence comes from Datisca glomerata, assembly GCA_003255025.1. Classification (NCBI taxonomy): domain Eukaryota; kingdom Viridiplantae; phylum Streptophyta; class Magnoliopsida; order Cucurbitales; family Datiscaceae; genus Datisca; species Datisca glomerata. The sequence goes on from QANY01001639.1 coordinate 1,072,724, forward strand.
TATTAGTCTCAGTGATAATGAATAAAGAAAAATAATTCACCTTTGATAAAATGCCAATAAAAAATCAAAGAATCAAGTAATTTTGAAGAAATATCATGATGACACTCCAGTACAATACAATAGTCATGATAACTATAAAGATGAACAATTATGACATCTCTAATAGCAATAGTCACAATGATTTTTCCGGACAACAATTATGATTTCTCCAATAAATCAACAATCAGGACACAAAGGTCCAAGATAGTAATTATCAAGGGTCGAAAACAGTGCCCTCTCCAAAATAAATCAACAACAAGACACAAAATCCAAGATAATGATTATCGAGAAATCTTTGTAATTTATCTTTTTCTACAATTATTATACTAGTTGTCAGATAATTAGGTAACTATTTGTTCTTTTTACTTTAATTAGTCAAAAGTAAAAATGTAAAATATTTTTACTTTTGTAGAAAAAATAATAGTGCAGGTAAGTGATGGTTCCCTGTGAACTCCACTTTTCTTGCCTATAAATATGTTGCATTCTCCTATTTGTTCCTCAGAACTTATTTTAACTCTTAAGAATTTTGAGAGAAAACTTGTTTTGAAACAAAGTAATCTTTCTTCCTCCTCTTTTGTAATCTCTCCTTCTTTTTCTTCAACATTAATTAGTGAGCGGGAGCACTAATTAATCGTTGTAAATTAATTTCTTCAATACTTGAAAGTTTTAAATCTTATTTCAAATAATAAATTTACTTTTTGTTGTTTGAATTCTTGCTTCTCTTAATACCCAGTCTTTGATTAACTTTTAAATTATACGCAATTCCGTCTCTTTTGGCATTTACCATCCGAAAGGGCCAATCATCCAGAGTTTCCTCTCAACAATTGAAGGATAAGAATAAACTAAAGGGTCACGTCCTCCCACAATGGACATATGAAGAATTTCAAGACTCTCCGGACCTCTTTGAATAATCACTTAACCATTGTTCATCACTGCCTCTTTTGGTATTAGAGCCAAACCTGGTATGTTATTTACTATTCTTAATTAATCTGCATAATTATTGTTCTTTACAGCCCAAGTGGCTGCTTCTTATTGATATTGTTGCTTACTTTCTTCTTTGAATAATTATTTTTATTTAATCTGACTCTCCGCTCAAGTGGCTAATTATTTTTATGCTTGATTATTTCTCTATAATTTTTTATTATCTAATCTATGAATCTAATGTATCAGTTTCTATTAGGTTTACTTTAGGCACCCCAATAAGACATTTTAGATACGTAAATCCCAAGGGTAGGATAGTTGAAAGGCAAATGGAAGAAGAGTCGACTTCATAGGAGGTTATAAAAGTTAAAGCAGGTTTGAATATCAAAATACATGATGAAATTTTTAATCATAAGAATAATTTAGTTATTTTGAGCAATGAATAGATTATTTAGAAGTAATTCTTCTGTTAGCAATAAGTCTACAATAACATACAATACCAAACATAATTAATGAAGAACACTTTGAATATTTAGCAGATGATCGAATAGGTCCATACAGTATGAAATATAGCCAAATTCCTAATAAAGAATTTATAAATCAACATGGTCTATTGCTTCCTTCAAGCCTCAGCATCATGTAAAGACAATTGAAAAAAGTGTTCTTAGGAAAAAACATGAAACTTATCAATTATTTTGCCCTAATACAATTAAACATCATATTGAAGATGTTGATTATATCCAGCAGTACATGAATGGTATTATTAAAATTAATTTATAATATTTTAGTTCTAATCTTCAAATTAGGGAGTTTAGCCAGTCTAGCACTTATAAGAATTCTTTTTCTGGATCATCTGTTAATAATGATCAAGATCTTAGGATTCAACAATTAGAACAAGAATTAAAAATTTTAAAAATTAAAAATTTAAGACCTAAAGGCATAGCCACAAATTCTCAAATTAGTCAGCCAATCTTTGATAATAGGATTGAACAATCTGACGAAACTAAATCACCAACTGAATCTGATTTTCAAGGAGCCTTACCTCCTGTAAATCTCCAACTTTTAGTTTTGAATTTAGGCACCCTAAATCAAGAATATAAACCTGATTGGGAGGGTTTAACCCAATACAATAGATACAATAGGTTCAGAGAGACATACAATATGGATCAAAGAAAAATCGTACTTGTTGAATGGAAGGCATTCATGCAAGAATTTAGAGTTGATATATTTTTTCTTGATTATATCGAGGATATTTATGAAAAGAATATTAAAGCAATTTCCAAGATGAAATGGGTCAAGAAAGACTCCAGTGTGGTGTCTACTAGTCATTCTCCACCTGAAAAAATTATAATTAATCATAAAAATTCATTAATCATTGTTTCTCCTTTTAAAATTTTATAGGAAGAAAAACCCAATAAACAATAGTTGAACAACTCAATTATACAAATCAAAGTTTAATAACAATAGGAAAATAATTAGATAAAATTGTTGATGATATTCATGAACTTAAATCTAATGAATCTATGAAAGAAATGCCTTTAATAAATCTTTCAGATAAATCTTCTTTGAATATTGTCCCCCTAAAAAAGATTGATAAAATTCTTCAAGAATTAAAGAATAAATATGTTGAATCATCTACTTTTGCTAAGGTTACTAACCAAGACAATAGTTCTGAATCGGAAAGCCATAGGTCAGAATCCACCTATGAATCATCCACAATCCATGAATTTTCAAGCATTCACAATATTGAAAAAATATTTAAAAATTTGGAAGTTAATAAATTGGAAAGAAAGTGGCATAAAAAGCCTATTCTTCCGGACATCCAAATTACTAAATCATCTTTAGTTAATCAATTTTCTGTTTCCGCAAAAAAATTATAAGAATGGAATATTGATGGGCTATCAAAATAAGAAGCCCTCAACAAATTACAGCACATGGCTATGGTAGCCAACAGTTACATCACCACACATAATTTGCCTCACAATGAGGTAATCAAACTTTTAGTCACAGGATTCACATGAATGCTTCATTCTTAGTGGGAAAAATATATCACTGAACAATAAAAAAATATCATACTTTCAGTAATAAAGAATGATGCTGAAAGAACCCCAATTCTTAGGAGGATCAGGAAACAATGTCTGATGCCATTAATGCACTCTTCTACATAATAATTGAACATTTCATTGGAACGTCAAGTAATGTTACTTCGCGTATCTATGATCAATTAACCAATCTTAGGTGTCCTACCCTAAATGATTTTGACTAGTACAAAAAATATTTTTGTCCAGAGTAATGTCTAATGATGATAGTAATCAGCCATTTTTTAAAGAAAAATTCATCAGTGGCTTACCAAATTTGTTTGCCCACAAAATTAGAATAGTCCCTAGTGAAGGCCTAGAAACTATAGACTATAATAGTCTCAGATACGATACAATAATCACTGCGATATAAAAAGAATGTCTAAGAATATGCACAGACATGAAAATAAACAAACAAATTAAAAAATAAAATAAAGCTGCCAATTATGAATTAGGCAATTTCCGCGAGCACTATGATTTACCCTCTATTTCTCCTTCCCAAAAGAATATGAAAAATTCACATTTAAATCCTAGAAGAGTTTACAAACCTTATAGGAAAATATACCACAAACAGAAAAATAAAAATTTTGACAAATATTTCTCTAAGAATAAAAAATATTCTAGAAGAAAATTTAATGAAAAAATTATTGATAAAAGTAAAATTAAGTGTTTTAAATGTGGCAAGAATCGTCATTTTTCTAACACTTGCTAAGTAAAAAATAAAATTAATCAATTAAAAATCTCTGATGAAGATAAACAAGAATTGTTTAGAATCATAGAATCGATAGATCACTACGAGAATAGTAATGGAGATTTAGAATAATTTGAATCCTCTGAATCTAACGAATCAAACTCTTCAAGTTTTGACAGTGATTTTGACATCTCTATGGGGTGCAGGGATAGCTGTTGTTAGAAAAATATTAATATTTTAAATAAAAATGAAGAACAAGAAATCTTTTGTTAGATTTAATTAGTAAAATTGAAAATCCTGAATTAAAACAAGAAAACCTTAAAAGACTTAGGAATTCAGAAAGAAAATTCCAATGTGTGATAACAATACTGCAAGCCTTTCTCAAACACTTAAATAATTCAACAAAATTAAAGGAAAGGAAAATGAAGTTACTCTTTAGGAACTTCAGAAGGAAATAAAGAATATTAAAATTAAAATAAAAGAATTTAAAGATTCAAACACAAACATAATAAAAGAATTAAACTTTTTAAAAATAGAAAATTTAATTAAAAATCATGAATTGAGTGAACTAGGAGGACTTAGTAAATCCTCAATTTATGATAATGAGGTTGAAGAACCTATTGCCAACAATCAATATGATGATAACTTCATCTAAATCCTTAATCACATCAAAATAAAAAAATGACACATAATGGTGAGAATAATAATTTAAGATTTTGATTTTGTTTCAGTGGCTCTTATTGATTCAGGAGCTGATTTGAATTGTATGTAGAAATGACTCATTTCTACAAATTGCTTTCAGAAGACAAAAAAATCTTTGTCCTCTGCTAATGGTACTCGAATGCATATTAATTATGAAATCTTCAAAGTTCATATTTGCCAAGACAATGTATGTTTTAACACATCATTTTTCTTAGTGAAAAGTATGACATATAAAATTATTTTGGGTTAACCATTTATTTCTCTGTTGTATCCTTGTATAAACAGAGCATGATGTGATAATTACTTATCCCACGGATAGACCTGTTAAATTCAACTTTCCTTCTATTTCTCACAATGAGAAATTAAAAACCTTATAACAAAATTCTATTTTCAAAACTGTAAATTTAATTTCTTATAAAGAAAAATAATTGTGTTTTTTACAAGACGAAATAAAATTCAAAAGAATTGAAGAGCAGCTTCAAAATCCTACTCTTCAAAAACAAATTAAAACATTTGAACAAAGAATCTGTAAATAATTATGTGTTGGCATTCCTAATACTTTTTGGCACAGGATACACCATATTGTTAGTCTACCTTACATCAACGGATTTGATGAAAAGAATATCCTAACCAAGGCATGACCAATTTTGATGAATTCTAAAATGCTTGAGTTCTGTAAGAAGGAAATTGCAGAACTTCTCAATAATTATTAGAAGCAGCAAATCTCCTTATCCTGCTCGGCATTTTATGTCCAAAAGGCCAATAAAATTGAACTAGGAGTTCCTCGATTAGTTATTAATTATAAGCCCCTTTAACAATATTTTAGAATGGATAATATATCACTACCAAATAAAAGGGAGTTAATCAATAGACTTGGAGATTGTGTTGTATTCTCTAAGTTTGATATGAAACCTGGATTCTGATAAATCCAAATAAATGAATATGATAAATATAAAACTGCATTTGTAACTCCATTTGGCCATTACGAGTGGAATGTAATGCTTGTTTGTCTAAAAAATGCTCCAAGTGAATTTCATAATATAATGAATGAAATATTTAATCAATTTACTACTTTCTAAAATGTTTACATTGATCATGTTCTCATTTTTTCTATATCAATAAAACAACATTGGAAACACCTTGAATTATTTACTAGGATAATAAAATAAAATGGTTAGTTATCTCTGCAAGTAAAATCAAATTGTTTTAATCTAAAATCAGATTTCTAGGATTTGAAATATATCATTCCATAATTAAACCAATTGATCGAGTAATACAATTTGCTGACAAATTTTCTGATGAAATCCTTAACAAAACCCAATTAGAAAGATTTCTAGGGTCCTTAAATTATATATATGATTTTCATAATAAACTTGATTGCAAGCCTCTCTTTGAAATGCTTAAGAAAAATCCGCCTCCTTGGACTTTTATCCATACCAATTTAATTAAGAGAAATTAAACTCATGTTAAGACATTTTCTTGTCTTGTAATCCCCTCTAATAATTCTTTTAAGACTATCCAGACTGATGCTTCTGAAATAGGATATGGAGACATCTTATTACAAAAAATTTCTCCAGATTCTCCAGAACAAAATGTTAGGTTCAGGTATGGAACCTGGACTCAATCACAAATAAATTATAGTACAGTTAATAAAGAAATATTATATGTTGTGTTGTATTTGATACAAAAATTTCAGGATGACTTATTAAATAAAAAATTTCTCTTGAAAATTGACTGTAAATCTGCCAACCATGTTTTGGAAAAAGATCTTAAAAATATTGCTTCCAAACAGATTTTTGCTTGATAACAGTCCATTCTTAGTATTTTTTATTTTGATATTGAATTCATTCAAGACATTAATAATTCAATCTGACTTCCTTACTTGTGAATATTTACAGGGACGTCAAGATGGGGTCTAGGCCCCAGGCCTCTAAAAATACAATCAAAGGGGAGTTATCATCTCCACAATTGGCCCTTAAGGCCTAAATTAAAAAGGGAGTCTTATACTCCTAGACAAACCCAATTAATAATATTTGGGTCCATCAGACCTAATTACCAATCAGTCAAGGTCAACCAATTTGACCCATTTTCAGTTTCTGAATCTTTTGACCCACAATTGATCAACCAATCAATCACAAAATATAAAAAAAATATCCCCATATTTTAGAAAGACCCCCAGCAAAAATCTTTTTCACATTGAGTCCTCGTTTGCTCACTTGAAAAATCCAATTGAAATAGTGAAATCTCATTTTCTTCAAGATTTTTACTTTGTCCATGGTCATAAAGACAAAAATCTTAGTTTCTACAGAGATATTCTCTTAAAAACAAAATCCGATAATATTAGCCCAATAAAAAGTTCTGAAAAAAGGATCATTTATCATTCCCACTACATTCACAAAATTATAATCGTAAAAGAATGGAAATCCATCCTTCTGCTCTCAAAATTTTTTTAAATAAAAAATAATATAATTAATTTGACTATACTGATGCTTGACACACAATTTTGCTGCATCAAAATAATGATTTTTCTCATTCTTGGTTTTGAATTTTGATAAAAATTTCAAATTTATTTTTTAAAATGGTTCTCAAGATGGTGGTCAATCCATAGCCCTGTTTTTAAATTATTTCTAATTGAATTTCAGTAAAGTTTTAATATATTTATGAAGTTATACAAACTCTCACCAATTGAGGTTTCTTTTCCACAATTATGTTGTTTTATAAATAAATATAAAATTTCATGGATCTTGAAGTGACAGTATTCAATTGAAGAATAAATTCTCACCATACAATACTATGTTAACCGGTGGGATAAATTCAATACCCAAAAAATAACTCCATCCATCAACCTAGAATTTGTAAAAAGCCATCCTAGCCTTAAATTGGCCAATCTTTTTTACTGAGACTCCATTAAAAATTAATGAGTCCACAAACCATATCATCCAAATATGATTCCAAACCCAGATCAAAACCCTATTCAAAGGGTAAATCAAAGGCCATAAAAACCAAAGTCCAAATCGAACTAAGGATTAATCCAAAAAATGCTTATCCTCCTAGAAGATAATAATGATTCTGACTCTAAATCATCAGTAGAATCAAGCCACCCGATTAAACCCAATATCCAAAAAGATCAATCATCCAAAGTTTTTCCTCATCAATTGAAGGATAAAAATAGATCACAAGGTTGCGTCTTACCACAATGGGCTTATGATGCATTCCAAGACTCACAATACGCATTTGATGACGTTAATCTCACTGACGATGAATAAAGAAAAACAATTCACCTTTGATAAAATGTCAGAGTAAAAATAATCAATGAATCAAGTAATTTTGAAGATATATCATGATGACACTCCAGCACAATGCAACAGTCATGATAAATATCAAGATGAATAATTATGGCTTCCTCAGCAATCAATAATCGAAGCACAATAATCTAAGATAGAAATTATCAATGGCAATAATGACTCTCCAACAACAATAGTCGCAATGACTTCTCAAGACAATAATTGTGATTTCTCCAATAAATTAACAATCAGGATACTAAAGTCCAAGATATCAATTATCAAGAATCGACAACAGTGCCCTCTCCAAAATAAAGAACAACAAGACATGAAATCCAAGATAACAATTATTGAGGAATCTATGTAATTTATCTTTTTCTACAGTTATTGTACTAGTTGTAAAATACTTAGACAATTTTTTGTTCTTTTTACTTTAATTAGTCAAAAGTAGAAATGTAAAATGTTTCTACTTTTGTAGAAAATAATAGTGCAGGTAAGTGATGGATTCCCAATGAACTCCAATTTTCTTATCTATAAATAGACTGTCTTCTCCCATTTGTTCTTCAGAACTGATTTTCGCTCTTAACGATTTTGAGAGAAACTTATTTTGAAAACAAAGCATTATTCTTCCTCCTCTTTTGTAATCATTTTCTTCTTTTTTTTCAACATTAATTAGTGAGCGAGAACACTAATTATTGTTGTCGATTAATTTTTTCAATACTTGTAAGTTTTAATCTTACTCTTGAATAACAATTTTGCTATTTGTGTTGTTGGAATTCTTTTTTCTCTAATACCCGGTCTTTAAATACTTAAATTATACTTAATTCCAATAAATACAATAACAAACATAATTAACGAAGAACACATTGAATACTTAGCAGATGATCAAATAGATCATAGGGTATAGAATATACCCAAAATTTTTAATAAAAAAATTTATAAATCAACATGGTATGTTGCTTCCTTCAAGCCTCAGCAACATGTAAAAATAATTGAAAAAATATATGCTCTTGGGAAAGAGCATGAAACTTGTATTTACTTTCTCCTAATACAATTAAACATCATATTGGGGTGCTTGAAGCAAGCTAAATAGAAACTGAAACTTCAAATTCACACATTAGAAAATCAAAGATGACAGAGAAATAATTAAGCATACAAATAATCAGCCACTTACTTTTATAAAATATATCATATTATATATCTAAAGATTCACACATTAGAAAATCAAAGATGACAGAGAAATAATTAAGCATACAAATAATCAGCCGCTTACTTTTATAAAATATATCATATTATATATATACATCATGTATATTTGACATATATTATATTTGTGTGCAAATATATAATATATATTATATACATATATATACATAAAATATTATATATTTTATATATTACACATCATATATATTATATATGTGTGCATATATGTATGTATATATAATCTATATATACACACACATATGTATATAGAAGCAAGCAAATATTATAAATACGTATATAATGTATAACATTAGACACACGTGCATACATACATATATAATGAGTGAGAGATGTGGAAGGGAGATAGACGTGGAAGGGGAGTGGGAGGGAGGGAGATAGAGAGAGAGGAGAGGGAGATATTTTAGGAGAGAGATAATATAACTAATGGATATGAGAGAAAAAAGAATAATTAAATATATGCATTAAAAATAAAAAGGATATAATAGTTATTAATTAAATATAAAACTATCAAATTTAATTCAATTTGCTACGTTAACTATTTTTTTAAAAAAGTGCTATATTTGATGTTTTTCAAAACTCGTGACAAAACTGTATTTAAATGCAAAACTTGTTGAGTTCACCCCGCGGGAAAATCGCATAGATTACCACTTTCATAATAGTAAGTTAACAATTGACGTATTCAAGTAGATAAATGGTTAATTCTATTTAATTTCATCTTAAATTTTTATGATTTGTTTACAATACCGTTATCCCATGTTTCTACTCAGAATTTTTAGTTATTTTTTCAAATTTAAATATAATAACTTCTTTAAATCTTGATGGTTATGATAATATTTGTTTAACTAAATACGAATTTCATATTAAGTGAAAGTTTTATTATTATAAATTTATAAATAATATTTATATTATAATGAAATGTAAGTAATATATTAACGATAAGATAATATGTATTAACATTTATTATCTTATTATTTATTTAAGATAATATTAATATTTATTCAATATATGATATATACTATTTAGAGTGTTAACACATAATATGATATTAACATTTATTTAAGATATGATATAAACATAAATAAATACAATAACAATTAAATGATATGATATTAACAACTATTTAGAATGATTTAATATTGAATGAATAGGGTATTAACATTAAATAATTTTGTATTGACGTTTACTTAAGATCATAACTATTTCTAATATTATATTAATATTTATTTAATATAATTATGAACGGTAAAATTTGATGGAAGGGAGACGAAAACTAAGTTCGGGGAAAGATATAACGGTAAAATTTGCAATTAAATTAAAAATAAAATCATCCATAATCTCTATAACTACTCCTATGGATATGAGATAATTAATTTCATTACTATTTAATTTAGTAATTAAATAATACAAAATCTGAAGATATATTTCAAAGAAGGGTATTCTAGACAATCCATAAACTATTTAAATTACAGTAGTTAAACATTACTATTTATGTACTATATATTTTTTAGGTTAATTAATAACTTGCCTCTTAAAAGTTGTCTATGCACTATGATTTTTTATTATCAATTTAAACAAAAAATTTGAGAAAATTATTCTCACACCTACTGTAGTTTTACTTAAAGTCGACGAACATTTTTTTAGTTTGTAGAATGACTTAGACTTTCTCTTCATGTTAAATTTCACCGACTGAAAAAATTCAGAACCGTTAAATTTTAAACTAACATCGTTCAAACAATACATTACACCAAAACAACCTCTCGTTTTATTCAAAATTCTAAAAACGCCAAAACTATTTTTTTTAATATTTAAACTAGAATTCACCTAAACCTGAAAAAATACAGGTTGACTTATGTTTCTGATTTAAAAAAAATACGGATTGAATTAGTTATAGAAATAATATTATATTTTTACATATAAACTAAGGAATATTTAACAAAATAAATTTATTTTTGTTGATAACGTATGTGACTGTTTTAGATATGATAAATAAATAAATAGTTCACGAAAAATACTTCAGATTACGAGGTATATGAGAGCATTGACTTCACGTGCATTGCAACATCGCATCATCGAAAAGAAAAAAGACTCATCATTCAAGCATCATCCACCCTTTGGGATTTGGATTACCTCCCGTTAAGAGAGGTTTATTTTTATCTAATAAAGTTCGTCGGTATCTAAATCGTTCAGATCGGTTGAGAGTTGGTGGAAAAAAAAATTAGTGTATCAACGCTGTTGGTATATGAACCAGCGGCTCAGTTAGCATGTAACTCTCTATCAATCGAGAGAAACCGAATCCCCCTTTTTTTATAAACCTGAGCAAAGCCTCCGATTGGTATTCTGGCAATATCTTCTTCCCTCCCGTTTTAAGGTTCATTTTCACTGCTTTGCTGCAACATGCTATGTCTTTCCTAGTTTAGTTTAGTGCGTTCATTGACTTATTTATCCTACGTTTGATATTCCCCCGTCTCCGAATTTCGAAACCCCCCATTGATACTGGCTTGGTTTCAACGTTCTGATTACCTTTTACAAGAAAGACTAATCCTATGAACCTGACCAACACCGGCGCCGAGCTTTTCTTGGTTTTTAAGCATTAGCCTCTGTGTTATCTATACGGTAAGCGCTTTTCAATTCTCCGTTATAATTTCATTCAATTTTATTCTTTTTTCGGCATGCATATTTTAGAACCCCTTCCAATCCTAGATTTTTTTTACTTCTGAAATGTCTGATTCTTTCCTCTGTGCATTTTCCAACATTTATTTCAGGATTTGTTTATATTGAGATAATCATTCTCGATACAGCTAGGAGTTGAGAATGGACCCCAAACACACCGGAGAGATTTTGAAGTAAGTTTTGTCGAATTGATTAGTATTTATTTGTGATTTGGTTATTAGATTGGAAAATTAATATCATGTCTGTGTACAGGCATTTGGAGAAGCAGAATGAGCTTCTTGTGGATGTTCATAAAACTATGTCCCACGAATTGCATAAACTTCAGGTCCCTTCACTACTTGGTTCATCTCTGATCACATGCTTACCTTTTTTTGGGAATCCTAATGCTATTAGATTCGATTAGGTTTGGAATTAGAATCATTGTAGAATGATTCAGAATTGCATAAACATCAGGTCCTTTCACTCTTTGATTACATTCATGCTCGTGTATAGTGATTCCTTAATTCTCAACATATATATATATATATATAGTGAGAGAGAGAGAGAGAGGCGCAGATAACAATGTGACGTTTTGATCGTCCCAGCTTCTAGGTGGACGGTAATCACCCCTACTCCTTCCCAAGAAAAAAACTTCAAATTGACAGCAACTTTTCTCAGATTCTTGAAGCTCAAACTCGCTATTGATTAGGTTAGATCTTTGTTAAGTGTTAATACTTATGAGTAAAGCAATGTCAAATGTTCTTAGACACCACTCTTTACTTGAACTTGTTTGATTGTTTTTTAAGGTAATTATTTGTCGTTACATGCGATGAAGCCGTGGTCTGGGTATAAGATCCACTCATAATTGATAAGATTATCTTGTTCTTCAACTTATTGAGGTTATCACCCTGTCATATGCCATCCAGTTTGCACGGCGGGTATATTATCATCTAAAGACCGTGATTAGTTGCAAACATAGCAATAATGAGGGGAGTCTGTCTAATATTAAACTCACGGGTCATGTTGCAAGTGTTAAAGAGTTCATTTAGAAAAAAAATGGTTTCCTTTTAAACAACTAAGAGAAAATATAATTATATTTGGAATAAAGAGTAGTTTTATTCAAGCCAATCAGATCAATGCTTGAATTTAGTTCTGTTACTTGCAGGTGGAAGAAGAGATGCTGATGCGCAAATTTTATGAAATAATGTCGGCTCATGGTCTTGCAAAAAAAGTACGTTTCTGTAGCTTTTACAATCTCAAGTTTATGCTTATTTCCTTCCAGTTAGAGGCGGTATATTCTTTGTTTCTTGGTTTCGGTTATTCGGAAATGTTTTTTAAAGGTAACTAGGACAATAATCAGTTCTGAAGGACAGAATGGTAAGGAATCGCCACAGCATGCTTTTGGGATTAATTAACTTGTGATATATTACAGTAGCAGCTAGGAAATAATGCAGCTTTGAACGTTAGAAGGGGAAAAGGTAAAAGTAATTGAGAATCTCGCATTGCCAACAAAAGCCAAAGATCTATTTAGGCCAACGATAGTAGGCTTAAGTGAGCTGAGTTACATAATGTAGATGATTAATCATTCTCCTGTAAGTTTAATTTGTCCCATATCTTCCTGCTTTATGCAAGGTCATGCTAGTTTTTGTTTCTTCATTTTGATTAAATTTATAAAATATCTGTAGAAAGAAGATGCTCAGAAGGTTTCAGATGGTGAAATTGGACACTCAACTGCAACAATGGATGCAGCGATTGACGACATACAGCAGTGAGGATGTATAACGTTTGTCTCAACAGCAGCCATTCCGCCTCTTCCATAGTATTACTGTTCCTAAAATGTGAGTGTGAAGCCCCAGTTGATGGACAGATGGGTTGACACAATCCTTAAGTTTATACTGACACTTTAAGGACATGAGTTTGAGTCAATGATATGTCTAACTCCCATAGAATTTTGTAACTTCGACAAAAAAGAAAAAACCAAATTAATGGCTGTTATGGGTAAACACTCACTGATCGCGGTTAGTTTTTGAAAACTCAAGATCATTAATTCCATCAAATTCTGTGTGTAAGTCTCAAAATATTACCAGAATTTTGGTAGCTAATGGTCACTGCAATATGATCCCTTCATTTTCACAGAACAATCGCTTGAAATATGGGTTTTTTCTGCTCTGCTGGACTGGTAGTGCTGGCCTTTTAAGTCTCTCCCTTACAATTGCAAGACAATTGGCAGAGCAGAAAAACCCATATTTTAAAATAATCAAAAGGTTGCGTTACGAGTGTGAATCATAGCCAACCTCAAAATTTGAACGATACCAAACCCTAAGACGTAAACCAAGAAAAATTAAATAAATAATTTACTTTTATAGTAGTAAGTTAGTAATTGATTTAAATAAAATTTATACTCTTAAAGTTTGATCATTTAATAATTTATACTCTTAAAATTTGATCATTCAACAATTTACACCTTTTAACTGTTTATTTAGCATCAAATACTCTTAAAGTATGAGAATTAACCATTTATACCTCTGTGGTTTAATTTTTGTCAAAATCTAATAGTTTTTTATTTAATAATTAAAATTAAGAATATTAATTATTAAAAAACACTAACTAAACTAATTCAACTAATTACTTTAAAATAAATTAAAAGACAAAAAAACCCTACAACTAAAAAAAACCCAAAAAACTAATCCCACTTCCCCTTCTTTTCCCTCCTAGTCCCGATACCCTAACTCCCCCCATTCAATCTCGACAGGTCAAACCCCCATATCACTCCCACCTCTGCAGCGGCTTAGCGGTTTGCATTCTCACCGTTCGGCCTTCAACGTGACTCAGTCGCCGTCCTCTGTTCTCACGACTCCTCTCTCTCTCATGCTCGGGCAGTCCGTCGAAGGTATATTTGGAGGTTTTGTTTTCTGATTTTTTTGTTCTAAGCGTATATTTAGGGGGATTTCGAAGGTATATTTGGGGATTCTGTTTTTTAAGTTTATTAAGGTTTTTGTTTTTGTTTCTAAAGTTTATTGAGCTTTTGTTTGATTACAAATAGCATGGGTTTTTGTTTAGATTACTACAAGTGGTTCATAATATGTGAGGCAATGCTTTGATATGTGTAAAAAAATCATAGATTAAGTTAAGTGGTCCATGGTATGTGAAACAATGACTTTGATTTGTGTAAAAAAATAATAGATTATTTTAAGTGGTCCAAATGTTGTTGTGAGTATATTTTGCTGCATTAAATGTGAATGGGTCCTATATAACATAGTTTATTTAGATGTGTTGAAAATTTTGTACAATTTTTTGTATTTTTCAGAAGTATGGATTATATAAAATTAGAGTTTTATCATGGAGATAATTTCTTTTATGCTCCAGTCACTAGGTATGAGGGTGAAGATGTTATTGTGCAATTGTATGATCCCGATTACTTTTATGTTGATGGCATCTATGAAATGGCAGGATCTTTAGATTATTTGAATGTCAAAGATGTTTGGTTCAAATTTGAAGGGGACGGCTTTGATGGCCTGAGGTTAATTTTGGATGATGGAGATATTTTGAAGTTGTTGGATGGCATACACAGAAATGGGCATAAGGTAGTTCAAGTATATGTAGAGCATAAACTGGATGATATTGACTCAAGTCCGCCACTAGCACTACCTGCCCCTCCCAATTTGATTGATGCACAAATGGAGGTAGATGTTAATGACTATACTCAACCCGAACTCTATTTGAGTGATGATAATGAGAATGACATAGATTATGTTATTAATGATGATGGGTATGCTGATGAGTCTGAAGACGAGTCTGGGAATGATTTTGATGATAGTGATGAGAATGAGCAAGATGATGGGCGTGAACATGAAGGATTGTATGATGATAGTTCTAAGCTCACAAATGTAGTTTCAGATTATGCTGATAGTGATGATGTCAGGAGTGCTCATTCATCTAGTGATGAGGATAATGCGCATCATCGTTATCCTAAATTTCATGACGAGATAGGGTTTACAAATCCAATTGATTTGCATAAGGGTATGATATTTAGTTCACCCAAGAAAGCATTGAAGGAGTATGCAATAAATAGAGGCTTTGATTATGTGTTAAAAAAGAATGACCGGACACGAGTAACTGCAATATGTAAGAAAACATTCTTGTTATAGTAAGGAGACATTCTTGAAGGCATATCAATGCCTCATCAAGCCTTTACTGAGCCATGATCAGTGGTCAGAGGCTCCTGGAGTTTTTTTAGCACCTCCAAGGTAGAGAAGACAACCCAGTAGGCCCAAGAATGTAAGAAGACGTGGCGAAGATGAACAAAGCAACCCTAGGATTAGCAAGAGAGGAGACACTACAAAGTGTGGTAATTGTCAAGGATATGGTCATAATGCGAGATCATGTAAGGCTCCAAGTTACCTGTAAGTTTTCTATTTGGTGATGTTAGTTGTTAGTTATATATTGTTATACTAACCAATTTGATTCAGGTAAGAATGACCACTCAAGGTGAAGCAAGCAATAGTAGAACTTCAAAGAGAGGTGAAAATGCAGCTGGACCATCTGCTTAAACTTATATTGTTTTGTCGATTTAGGTCTTCTTGTTCATGGATGTAATATTTTGTAAGATCGAACTTTTATGTACTAACTGATAGATGTAATATTTTGAAAGATAGAACTTTTAAGTACTAATTGATGGATGTAATACTTTGAAAGATTGAAGTTTTAGATACTAATTGATGGATGAAAGTAATATTTTGATGAAAGTAATATTTTGATGAATGCAAAATTGGTGCATTTGATATTTATATGTCCAGTGTATAGATAAAGAAAGGCTACGCTTCCATGCCTTGTGCTTGTACATGATAAACTATAATGTTCCTTGAAAAATGCACGTGTTTGATACCTGGAACTATAATGTTATGATGAGATGAAACCAATTTAATATCGGAGGTATATAAAACTGGCAATATCAACTAGCAATACCAACTAGTATTAGTCCCTAATGTTGAGAAGAAACCCATATGGGAGTTATTCAGTTGGTCCTCACCATTTTTAATTTTCAAGGTTAGTCGGACCTTGACAATCTTATTTTTTTTGTAATTCATTAGGGATAATCACATTAACTAGGTTCACTTGGACTGAGCAAAACATTACCATAGATTATTGTAGTTTCTTTGTGATACAACCCTTCTTGACTTAAAGTAGCAAGGTTATAATACATAATGACTGACATAATGAGTTCCCAATTACAAAATACAATGACTACAATAACAAAGCACTAGATAGAAAAATGGCAAGAGAGAGTCTTTGCCGCTTCAGAGAGTTTACTTCTGTCATTAGATCTTTCTTTCTAGGCGGATCAAGCCAATCGAAATATGTAAATATCACAGGAGATTCGTGTCACTAGATCCATGAGCTTTACTATGTGGACCCTAGCACATGTTAGAGCCTGGAAACAAAGTTCGATTAATACTTATCTCATTAAAGCATACACAATAGTTTTCTAAAAAAAAATAAAGAATCATCTTGACAAGCTTTTTAAAGTGGTGATGTTTTAAAATGAAACTAAAATGAACTTTCCCATGGCTTAGACAATTGAATTCCAAGTTATTTAAAGCCTGCAAATATGAAGATGTCCAACAACCAAGGACATGCATGAACTCAAGCTACTTGCTGCTAACGATTTGTTTTCCAAATTCAGATACAGATCAATATAGAAATCGAATTATAAGAGATATAGATCAACCACTACAATTTAGCTCAAATTCAACTATATTTATCAACCATAATCTATACCACTACAATTTAGATTATTAATATAGATTGATCACAGACCCAGACCACTACAATTTAGTTCAAATAAAGCATACACAAAAATAAGACATAAATTGGCTGCATATCAGATGCAGAGAGTAAAAAATAAGAGATATTTCAGCTACAGATCTGATGCAGAGAGAAAACAAACAAAATCTTGCAGAAGAAGAGGGAAGGGGATTAGAAACAAAGATAATCGAAACCTCCCTAAATATACAGGTATTAAAAACAAAAAATCATGAAAAAACCCCAAACATACCTTCGACACAGTGGAGCGTGATGAGACGGAGGAGTCGAGGAGGTAGGGCGAGTCACTATGAATGAAGACGACGGGTTAAATCGCGGAGGAAGCTGAGAGCTGAGAACGGCGAAGTTGCGGAGGAGATGGAGGGGTTAACCGATCGGGATTAATGGTGGGGGGTGGGTTAGGGTGTCGGGACCGAAGAGAATGGGGGAATGGGGAAGGGAATTTAGTTTTAGGTTTTTTTTTTTATCTTTTTAGTCTTTTGTTTAATTTAAAGTAATTAATTTAATTAGTTTAAATTTTTTTGTCAATTTAATTAGTTTAATGTAATTCTTTTTAGCCTTTTAGTTTAATTAAAAAAACTGTTAGATATTAACAGAAGTTAGATGGCAGGAGTATAAATGACTAATTCTCACACTTTAAGGGCATTTGATACTAAATAAATAGTTTTGGGGCGTAAATTACCGAATAGTCAAACTTTAGGGGTATAAATTACTTTTTTCCTAAAATAATCAAAAGGTTGTGTTACGACTTACGAGTGTGAATCATAGCCAACCTCAAAATGTGAGCGATACCAAACCCGAAGACTTAAACCAAGGAAAATGACATAAATATGCTACTTTTATAGTAGTAAGTTAGTAATTAGTTTAAATAAAATTAAAGTAAATAAATAATCATTTATATTTAATTTAATTTTAAATTTTTATGATTTATCTACAATACTCTTATCTCATGTTTCTACTTAGATTTTTTAGTTGTTTTTTTCAAATTTAAATATAGTAACTTCTTTAAATATGGATGATTATGATAATAATTATTTAATTAAAT
Source organism: Datisca glomerata (assembly GCA_003255025.1). Taxonomy (NCBI): domain Eukaryota; kingdom Viridiplantae; phylum Streptophyta; class Magnoliopsida; order Cucurbitales; family Datiscaceae; genus Datisca; species Datisca glomerata. Next base: position 1,091,180 of record QANY01001639.1, read on the forward strand.
ACAAATATCATATTAAGTGAACATTTTATCATCATAAATTTATAAACAATATTTATATAATGATGAAACGTAAGCAATATATTAACGGTATAACATGTATTAACATTTATTTAGGGTAATGTATCATATTGTATACGTTTATTCAGTATATGATATAATATTTAGAGTGTTAACACATAATATAATATTAACATTTATTCAAGATATGTTATAACGCTAACAAATACATTAACAATCAAATGATGTGACATCAAAAACTATTTAGAATGATTCAATATTGAATGAATAGATTATTAACATCAAATAATATTATATTAATATTTATTTAAGATCATAACTACTTCTAATAGCATTTATTTAATATATTTATGAACGGTCAAATTTGATGGAAGAGAGATGAAACCTAAGTTTGAGAAAAAATTTGAACGGTAAAATTTACATTTAAATTAAAAAATAAAATCATCCATAACCTCTATAACCACCCCTACGAATATGAGATAATTGATATCATTAGTATTTTATTAATTAATTAGATAACATATAAGATATATATTAACAATGTAAACACAATGGTTACATTGGGTAAATATTTTATCACGCCGACAAAAAAAATTTAAGATATATTATTAACACAAATGATCACAATGTGTTAATATACTAACGCGTCGGTAAAAGATATTAATGTTATAATATTATCACGTTAACAATTAGTTAATATACTTAACATGTCAGTGAGAGAATTTGAATAATACATTAAATTATAGCTTAAAAAATTTCATGAAAAAAATCTCCTAAAATCATGCTCCTTAACAGATTACACTAATTAAATTAAAAAAAATTGAACCCATTCGGATAATTAATAAATAGTGGGCGTTTTAGACCAACTAAAAATTCTAAAACAAATCATTTTTAAAAAAATAATAATTTACCTACTACTATTTTTTTGACCAATTATAAGTGGCCTATTTATCAAATTTTTTGCGTAAACCATACCTATATAATTGCAAGACAATTAAAATAAAAGAGACTTGTTCTATTTGTACCCGTATTTACACGGGTTCAATATTATTAAATTACATTTTGTGATTGTTTCATTCATGTACTGGAGCGAGCCCATCTTTCATTTCTATTTTTTCATATTATATATACAATTAACTAGATAAAATGTATGATATTATAAAGTAGTTTACTATTTCACCTAGTCTAATCTAGAAAATATACTTATTTACCCCTTAAAATTAATAAGATTATTAAATTATATACAATTTACCCCTGAACGAGCGATTTAGAAAACCAACATAAAATACTGAATTTTTGTTGCTCGTAAATCTTGATCTATTCTATCAAAAAATGTAATTCTTTTTCATATCTTGGGGAAAATTACAAACATGCATATATGCTTTCAAATGTATAAAATAAAAAAATTATATGTTATTCGTCACATCTAAAATTTTAAAATTATCAAAATTTAATAAATATTTTTAATTTATTATTATATCAAATAACATCAGATGAGATTGAAAAAAAAATTGATCTTTTTCCACAAAAGTTATGGCCTCTCCTGTTTATGTGGATCATTAATCTCAAACTGCATTATATCTGAAAAAAAATGTAAACACCTAGGATGCAACTGGGGGAGAATGAGCTGTCTTCTACTTTTGCACATCGGGACTTCGGCAGAGAGAAACGACACAGCATATGGGGCTCCACCTTTCACTTTTCTCTTTTATCTTAGACCATCGCAATACGAAAGGCACACACTTGATGGATTCACTTTTATGTGTACGACCCACTATTACAATCAACGGTAACTTGTGAGCACTGATTACGCTAAGCTCGTGTATTATGTCTTCAGAAGTTTCTTTTATACGAGTCGATTTGCTTTAACACCGAAACATGCTTTAATAGATCTTTTTGCATCTAATAGGTTTCCAACCTTGGACATGGTGGGAGCAAATATCCAACTCCAATCCCTTTATCACTTGTCAACCTTGTTGAGAAAATATATAAACTCGACCAATGAATTAGAATGTTACAAATGGTTACTTATAATAAAATAAATGAATTAAAGTAATTTAGGCTTAACGAGTTTTAGACTGTATTTATTTGACCATATGATTTGTCAATAAATATAAATTGAGATATCACCAATAATAAAATATTTTATTTAGTATTTTATAATTTTTTATTTTAGAATGATTGATAGTTTATTTGGTGAAATAAACCTAGAATTACTTGACTCGATATAATTTGTCAGGGTTCATTTCACTTATATCCATGTAACATTACCTCTAAATTATCCCACATTAGGTAGTTGTCGGGGTACTCATGCCTTTGTTTGGATCCGAGGTTAAATGGAGGCTGTGTTGAACCAGGTGCGGTGAACTTTCCAGTAATCAGCTGCAACTTGAAGAAGGTTTCAGGAAGATTGTACGTTCTAGCGTTGAGTGGGCGTTCGACCGATGCTCTAAGCTAGAATTTGAGGTGTCCCAAACCCAAATCTGATAAGTTGGGCGTATTGTTGGTTGTAGTTTGTCGTTGCATGCCTCAACGTATGCGATTGAGATCTTCGATTACCCCTAGTTGAGGTATCTTCCTATGTTAGGTTGATATTATATGTATGTATTTTTTGCTCTCTCAGGTTGTATATTATATTGGGGGTTATGCCCTCAAAACGTGTGTATTGACATTTTGATATGAAATTTAATAAGAATTACATTTTTCTTATAATTGTGCTTTTAAATTATTGTTGAATAATTTATATAAATATCTAAAAGTCCCATATTCATTAATGAGACTATGATCTTGTATTAGTATGAGATAATTAGGATCATAAATAATAAATAAAATTATCAGCAACATATTAAAGTATGGAATCTTTAATGAATAGTTGCTAGTACAATTCACTAAATATTATGAATACATGTGATCTAGATCCGGATCATTGATGTGGATAGACATTGTATATGATGGTTGACCATTATGATTTCGACTCGCCGATGTGGTACATGTTGCTCTTATGAATTACTGTCACGTCTCAGCTTTGACTTTTCAATATGATTGCCAAATCTACGTTAGCGATCGACGGACACGAAGTGTTTATTGTATTATTTATTCTTTCTATGTAATCACGCATATCCTTGTAACCACTAAGTCAAGTTACAAAGACTTAAGTGAGTCTCTTGCTTGGGAACATATCTGGGGGGTTGTGGCCTGATAGGATTTGGGTGAGGTTCACTGTATTGGAAAGATATTCTTTCACCAGTATGGCCTCTTCGAGAGTCGTGGATGTGTCATCTTCCCAATCCCGGGAAGGGATTTAATTTTTAGACACCCTCGGGAGGGGTCCCAGATGAACATCGCATATCTTGTCGATGTGGCGCGCTCTCCGTGTTCTTCCTTCCTAGATTCAATGTCACTGCACGTGACACATGGGGCAATATAAAATGTAGCGTACATGAAAATCCTCCCCATAAATACTCTGGCCCACGTGGTTATGGTTTTAATAAGCGATGACTAGATGTTGCCACCTCAACAAGCTTGTCGATGTGTCATTATGTAGGGTTCATTGCCACTTAATCAAGGGATTAATTAGAAGGACCCCACATGGTAACTTCTCTATAAATAGAGGCATTTTCTTTCATTGTAGAAGGGACTTTTTGGCATTGGCTTCATATTTCCACTTATTAGACTTGGAGAATTCTCTCTGAATTCCTCCTCCCAAGAGCATTTTGTCACCTTCCATAGGTTGGCTCAAAGTGCCCGTCCTTCACCCTGTCAGATTTTAACCTCCACGTTCTCAGGCTATATTTATCGTTTATTATGACTAGATCACAGCTGTAACTGCACTCACGTAACGTCACGGTCACACCCCCTTAGAAGAATGAACCGATGTGAATTAATATTTTTATCAACGTGCCGTTTATCATAAAGATTTAATACACATCAATTCGATGATCATATGTAGATCAGTCTGAATCCTGAGCATTCATGAACTCTTATGCATGTCTACTGAATCTTTTGATTCACTTGTTAAGGTTTGTTTGGAAAATAGGCTAGTGACTTTTATTTTGAAGATTCAGTTATATGAATGGTTAGAAATATGATCTTACAAGATTAGAAATCTAAGCTTTCCTAACATATCTTATATTGGTATTCTTAAGTGTTGATTATGAAACTGAATGATTATTGAGCTCAAATTTATAATAATATTATAAATTAGTCATGCACTAATGGATTAATGGTGCTTAAGGATTAAGAAGTAATTACAATGGTAAAATGATAATTTTAATCAGTTCTAATTTACGAACCAATAATTGAAGGACATAACTATGTGAAATGATTATATCAGTAGACTACATGAGAATACTCTGCAAATACAATATGCAATCTCTAAGAGTGCAATTCCATATTTATAGTGGAGTACTAATGAAATTAATAAATAAGATTATTTAATTAAAGAGTTTAATTAATAATTTAATTTATTAGAGCTTAGGATTATAGGTCCATGGTCCCCAAGTCACCTTTGTACTACACAATCTAGATTATGAATATTTCATGACATGAGAAAAAAACTTACTTGTAAATGAATTTGTATTCTGGGTCAAGTACATAATTATGAAATAATTATATGTAATTAATTAATAAAAATTAATTAATTGAATTATTTATATCTATTAATGTAATTTTTGGAATTAATATATATAAATTATTGATTATTTTTTAATTATCGATAAGTGAGATAAAATATCTAATTTGTAAAAGTAGATAATTAAATTATTATTAGATAATAGTTTGGATCAACTAAATCTATTATATGTGAGATAACAGAAAATTTAGTTGATAGGGATAATCAGATATGTTAAATTTGAATTAACTTATATTTAGATATTTATATGATTAAAATAAATATTTAATTTACAGTAATTGCCACGTGTCGATCAATGATTTGAATCGTAGATCATCACGGACTACTGTAGTGCCATGTGGCACTACGCCAATAGGCGTGTAACACTGCAGTTGTGCACCATTATACAATGGGCCCTACTGTATTGGGCAATTTTAAATTAAACATTAATATTTTTAATTTTTAATCATCACTAAATATATGATACGCCATTATCTTGAATAAGATACAGATTTTATTCTAATGACATCTGGTTGATTATATGATCAAATAATCAGTTCATCAATCAAAAGTTGAGAGAAGAACACAATTTCTCAAAAAGTGATTTTTTCTACGAGAAGAGTTAATCAAAATTTTTAAAAAAATCATCATCGCGTTCTTTTAGAGAATCGCCTTACAAAAGTCATGGATCCTGACTGATCGAAAAAAGTTTTCAATAAAAAAAATTTCTTATCGTAACGTTGCGCGATTTTATTTTACTAAAAGATTCGATTTTTTATTAAAAGTTTAATTTTTAAAATGGCTATGTGCCACACGCTTCCGCAACGACCAACAAGTGGTATAAGAGCAGTCTTTATATATTTATATATTAAATATTGAGTGAGTTTTCTTGCATTGTTCATATAATATGAGATGTGTATGAAATGAACGGACGGTTATGTTTTTTGAATGTATGAAAAATAAGGGATCGTTAATTGTATGGTAATTATTGGGTTAGGTTTTGATATTTTAAATTCCCCTTAGATCATCTTGTGTAAGCCATTTTGATGCAGGAACTTTTGTAATTTATTTAGAATATTATTGTAATTATTCCGAACGCTAGAAGACGAAGAACACACGAGACGAACGGTGGAAATTACTGTTCACGAGTTGATATTTACTGTTCACGGAAAATTTACTGTTCAAGCCAGAAAAATTGTTCTGGCGGCGGTGGTCGGCGGCTGTTGGTAGTGGTGCTTGGTGATGATGGGGCAACGATAGGAGATTCCTATCGGTGGTGGCAACTGTTGTCACTTTTAGGGAAGTTTCGTACAAACTCTAATATCAACCAACCCTATCACAATAGAGTTTGATGATAACCCTCAATTTATCAATTATCTTTTTAAATTTTGAAATTAATGTAAAATTTGAAATTAATGTAAATTTGAAATTAATGTAAATTTGAAATTAATTATTAATTTTTTATTTTATGAAAATTAGAAATTAATAGGTTAATTGAGTTTGACCCAAATTTGACCAAATCAAATAAAGTATTTATTTGATTAAGTCAAAGTCAACTATTTTAAAAGTATAATTATAGAAATTAATTTTAATTAAGAACAATTATTTTTCTTAATTAAATAGAAATTTTGTTCAAAACTTTAAGATTATGAAGATGGACATAAGGAAGAGAAGACAATCTTTGGAAAATATGTTTTCTTGNTCCTTCGACAGTAAGGAAATTAATTTTAATTAAGAACAATTATTTTTCTTAATTAAATAGAAATTTTGTTCAAAACTTTAAGATTATGAAGATGGACATAAGGAAGAGAAGACAATCTTTGGAAAATATGTTTTCTTGAAATCCATTTTGTTAGGGTTGTAATTTAGAAATACCTAATAGTCAATTGGTTCATTATTATTTTATTTGATTGTTAAATAATTGTTTTATGTTTGATAATATGTCCATGTATTAGTTGATCACATGCCATACATGAAAATCTCACATAATTTTATTTAATCATCCATCTCATCTGTAGAAACATGATTTATTAGGATTGTCCTAATATGTTTATATGTATTATTTTATGAAATCAATTGTATGTAAACTGCTAGGTTTTAATTAGCTAAAACTTGATAATCACACCACACTAAGGGCTATAGTAACATTTAGGATAACCGACTTCAGTAAAAGAGTTTTATTAAAGTTTGTTGAATATGCTTAATTAGTTAATTTAACATCACTTAATTATGACTTAGGCGCTTTAGAATCTTAAATGAACTTAGACCAATGAGATTGACATAACTGATTATTAAATATTCATAGGGTTATTATTTTAACTAATAATTAATTTAAAATTAATTAATTAGTTAAAATAGAAACACATAATCCTAAAATATTGAGTGAGAGAATATTGACATGTCAATATAACCTACGATCTCCATTATTAGTACAACACCGTGAGGTACAGTGAAAGTCTCGAGATGGCTTTATTTTCATCCTCATAAGGAAGGTTTTCGAGATGTACCAATATCAACGTTGGACTTCTTAAGAAATTAGGAGAAAGTGATGTAATTTAGTTTTGACTGACTCTAAGGCGATATATTCTAAATTAAGTCATGAAATCTGAAATAATGGGTTACACTCACAAAGTCACAATTAAGATTTCATGTGGAAAGTTGTGACTTGACCAAACAAGCGATATTTTATTGTTAAAAGAGAAAATATGAGATTTTTTAAGTTTTAATGAATAAGGATGAGAATGTCTCATAGACAGTCTAAGGTTAATCTGATTGACCCTAAGACATCACGTTAATCATTGCACTACTATAAAATAGGGTTTAGATGACGGGTAAAATCGTTATTATAACACTATATTGACGGCTGACCAAATGTCATCTACCGGGCTATCATCTTTAGACATTTTAAATAAAAACCGTCAATATAGTGTTATAATGACAGTTTTACCCGTCATCTAAGGTGCCGGAAAAAGGAAATAGATGAAGGGGATTCTCCGTCATTAAAGGTATTCTAACTATTTTTAAAAAAACTGTCATGGAAAGGCATTACCTTCCCATGACAGCCCTTCAACATGTTCCAGTATTTTTTGTGTCATCGGAATTTCAGTATAAGTTTCCTTCGACAGTAAGGAAAACTGCCAAATTTAGAAACTCCAAGGAAGATAACAAACTACATACCGGTGGCTAGAGCAAAAAAAAAAAAAGAGACGGTAAACATGTTCCACTGTGTTACAGAAAGTAAATCCACTTTCAAAATCCCACTACTTCCATCCTTGGCATATTGTTCTACATTCTCTAACCTCATTATGCAATAACTTGTCAAAATAGACAAATAAATCATGCTCAAGTAAAAGAATGCTTATATTTGGTTATTTCAAACACGACAAGTGCTAAAGTGCAGGTTTTTTCCTATTTTCAGTAAAACAACTACTTGCCGAGAGTGGGATATGAAATGAACCAAGTGCAAAAGAATTATCAATGTGAAGTGGGAAATATCCATTATCAGGAAAATATGAAGCTGAAACACGCAGAAAAAAATTGAGTACAGAAAAAGGACAACTAGAAAAGGATCCACCTCCAATAATGGATGCAAATGCTACCAAGGTGCCCTATTTTCCTACTAGAATAATAATGGTTGAACTCAAAGCAGATAAAACAACTTGTTTTTTTAGTTTGCTTTATGATAACCATTTTCTGTAATGTAGATTTTTGGATTTTTCTATTCATTCTTCGTATAGAACAAGGCACCCATTAGAACTCTTAGATACACATGTACTAGACATGACCCAGTTCATGTCCTTCAAATATATTAGCAAAACACAAAAAGTAAACCTTGTTATCCTTATTTAAACGAATATTTTAGTCAATAAATTCAAAACATAAACCTTGTTGTCCTTATTTAAATTTATGTTAGTAATTACTAATGGAGGGGAGCATAACCAATCAAATTACGCAATATCTTAAGGAAAATAGAGAATGAACCTAAGCGAAATTGGGGTTTAAATCATAAGAAATTAGACTATATGTAGGAAATTATGGTAAAATTCCATTAAAGTGAAAATATAAAAGATATAAGGTGGAGTGGAGTACCATATCAACAATGTACAATGGCAGTCTTCACAAAACTAGCATAATTATTGATATTTGAGCTCCTAGACTTGAATCCATTAGGCAGACTTTGAAAACGCTTTCAATACCTATTTCTCCAAGTTCCTATGAAATGCAACCATGAGTACTGCAAATTTTAAGATTAGTTAGGATACAAATAAAAAATATATAACTGGACATAACATTGGATGAGCCACAAGTAATTTTGAGATAAGATGTTGACCACACAATCCAAAAATGATAAAATAAAACCATATAAATCTCATCGATGAAGCAAGACTCATCCAAATCACAATCATTTTTTTTTCAAAATAACCACTTAACCTAATGTAGTATTAAATCTCCCACTACTGATATTTGAAAAGACATTAATTTTGACATATTTTCAGCCATTAAGGCAAATGCAAACTCCTAACCTTTGTCAAGTTATGTCCAAGTTTCTTTGCACTCATTGCCAGTAAATCCCGTTCCTTAGAAAACTTCACATTGATAATAGAACAAGTAACAAAATCAACATCAGCTCAAACTTCTCCAAATGCATTAAAACTATGGCCCGCTTATAGTGAGACTCCAAAGTTATGACATACCTGAGTCCAGCAAAGAAGCTTGAGTAAAGCTATTATGATCGCACTAACTTCATTAAAAAGTCATCTAATGTGGTTTTAATTTTTATCTATATCACTTAAAATGATTATTAGATTCAATATTTAAAAAGTCATTCATCTATGAAGGGGGCAGAAGCAACATTAACCGTTGTACTCTATTTAAAAACAAAGAAACCAACTTTTGTTGCTAATACAAAGCCAACAAACTATAATTTTAGGAGAAAATCATTTCAAATGTTAGAATTTGGACAAATATGAAGCAAATATTTTAACTAAAAATATAGACTTATAAATTAAATGTGCAAACATTAAACGAATCATATTAGAATCATAATGTGCTAACCCAACCTCTCAAAGCAAGTTTGCAGTGGAAGTATTCTTCTGAATTTCACATTCATAATCTTCATGACCAAATAAGCTTAATTAGAAGTAATCTCTCATTCAAAACTCCCAATCAAACATGCAGAGGTCTAAAACACAGACAAATTCACAAAATCAAACATGTATATAGAGTAAAACTCACTGTGAAATACATGGGACATAATCGACCTCTAGCCCTAGAAAATTAAAAACTAAGCTAACAACCTAGTTTGACAGATGACTCTCCGATTGAGAGTAGTTCACCCTAGGACTAAGCACGATGGAGTTCAGGACTGAGCTCACCGGGTCGAGTCGTTGTAGAATCGCCTTTAAGAGAGAGAGAGAGAGAGTAACCTGTAGAGAGAGAGAGAGAGCTAAAAGCGTGAGAGAATTAAGAGAGATGAGAGAGGGGGGAGAGAGAGAGATACACACACAGATAGAGGTATTGGGGATAGCCGACGATGATGGTCGGTGACGAGGATGAAGGGATAAAAAGATGGTCGGTGATGAGGATGAAGGGAGAGGGAGATGGCGATTCAAGTTTGAGAGAAATGAAAGGGTTAGGGTTATTTAAGGGAGTATATATAATGATAATTTTGTAATTAAAGAAAATTTAATCATAGTGAAAAAGAATAGGTGTCATATTAGGTAATATATTTATGACAGTTAATGTAAAACCTGTCATGTTAGCCAAACATCAAATTTTTTACACTCCAGAGCCTTTTTTACATGACAGGTTTAAGAGACCTATTATTAATTCTAATAACCTGCGAGATCTAGAGCCCATTTTATAGTAGTGTTGGGTTGTTTTATCGTGATTAATAAATGTTAAATTTTGTATGTTTATTATGTTGCATTCATGTATCACGTTTACTTTTTGAATTATAGATATTTATCAATTATATTGAATCTTGTATGTTTTAAATTTCAATTATCATTATTATGTCTACAATGAGCAACCATGTTACTGCTTTACTCGCTCTCGAGAAAGTGAATGGTGATAATTTCGTACGTTAGAAATCAAATATGAACTTAATGCTAATTTGTGAGAACAATAACTTCATTCTTACTGAGGAATGTCCTGAGTAGCCCCCTGCTAATGCCCCTACGAATTTTAAGGACAAATATGATGCTTGGATCATATCAAACAATAAGGCGAAGTGCTACATGCTTGTGAGCATGAATGATATTCTAAGAACCAAGCATGAAAGCACGGAGACTGCTTATAAGACTACTTATGCGATGTTTGGGCAGCAGTCTGATCAAAGTCGTCATGAGGCCACTAGGAGTCATGTGACAACTAATATGAGAAGTGGTACTTATGTGCGAGAACATGTTTTGAACATGATCAACATAATGCATGAGGCAGAAGTACATGGGGCGGTCATTGATGAGCGGACTCAAGTTAGCATTATACTCGAGTCGCTCACATCATCTTTTTCTGCGTTCACGACCAACTATGTTATGAAAAATTTACAATTCAACATGACTCAATTATTGAATAAACTGTAGATGTTTGAGTCACTTAACCTTAGAATGATCAAAGAGGGTGAGGTAAATGTAGTCGAGTAAAAACCTTCTTCCACTGCTGTTTAAAGTAACAAAAGGAAGAAGATCAATTGTAAGGGCATAGGTAAGAACAAGAAAGGGAAGAAAGCCAAGACATCACCAAAAACCAAGAAGAACAAAAAAAATAGCAAGCCCAAAGGAACATGTTTCCACAGTGGGGTTGAAGGTCATTGGAAGAGAAATTGTAACAAGTATCTTTCTGAGCTAAAAATGAAAGGTAAATATGATTTACTTTGTGCTTGAAGCTTGTTTAGTGGAATATGATTTGTCATCATGGATACTAGGAGCCATTAACCATGTATGTTCTTCTTTGTAGATGCTTGATTCATCAAGTGAGCTTATGGCGATGTCATTTTGAGAGTTGACAGTGGTGCGCTCGTGTTAGCTAAAGCATTAGGGAAGTTCCATTTACTTTTTGGATATAATTATCTAGTTTTGAACTATGTTTATTATATTCCTAGATCTTTGAAAAAATTTATTTTTCTTTCATTTTTGCAAGAACAATTGTTCGAAATTTCTTTTATTAATAAATAATTTATTATTTCTAAGAATGGATTCGATATTTTTCATGGAAAAGTTATAAACAAACTGTATATGCTTAAACCGATTGAACGCGCGTTAAATAATTCTGAATCATTTAAAGTAGCAAAACTTAGAATAAACAAACGACAAAGAGTTTCTCACGATGATGACAACACATATCTTTGGCATATTAGGTTGGGACATATTAATCTAGATAGGTTAAGCAGGTTAATAAAGCATGGTGCTTTGAGAGAACTAATGTTAGAACTCTTCCTATTTGTGAATTCTCTCTAAAGGGTAAAATGACCAAGAGACTTTTCATAGGAAGGGGCCAAAGAGCCAAGGAACCACTTGAGCTAGTGCGTAGTGATATCTGTGGACCGATCAATGTACACGCTAGATGTAGGTATGAGTATTTCATAACTTTTATTGACGATTACTCAAGATATGGTTATACTTACCTAATGTATAGAAAATCTAAAACTTTTGGAAAGTTTAAAGACTTCAAGGCTGAAGCTGAAAAGTATCTAGGTAAATCATTGAAAATCCTTTGATTTGATCGATATGGTGAATACTTGGATTTAAAATTCAAGGATTATTTGTTGAAGTGTGGAATCCTATCCTAACTTATAGCACCTGGAACACCACAACAAAATGGTATTGCAAAGAGGAGAAACCAAACCTTATTGGATATAGTTAGATCGATGCTAAGCTACTCATCAATGTCAATTACATTTTGTAGATATACACTACACAAGGCAACTTATATTTTGAATGTAGTACCCTCTAAGTCTGTAAGAAAGACACCTTTAGAGTTATGAAATGGATCCAAAGATAGTTTGCATCATTTTCGCATATGGGGTGTCCAAGTTGAGGTCTGGGGTATGCATATTCGTAGGCTATGCTCCAAAGACTAGAGATGTGTACTTTTTTAGTTACAAAGATCAAAATGTATTTGTATCGACAAATGCAACCTTCCTTGAGCATGACTATATGCAAAACTACAAACCTCGTAGTAAAATAGTTATCGAGGAATTAGAGCCTGATAAGATCAGACCACTTTCAATTTCTACTGATAAATGCCAAACTAGAGAAACCATAGTTCCTGCAAAGGAAACCCTGGTGCAACGTCGTAGTGGGAGGGTTGTGAGACAACCAATTCACTACGAACTAGAGGCACATGTCCTAGTGTCAGACATAAATAAATACGATTGAACAAGCAATGGATGATCCTGAAAAGAAGAAATTGCAAGATGCCATGAACCAGAAAATGAAATCTATATATTTCAATTCCGTCTGGGAACTTGTAGATCCACTTGAAGATGTCAGTCCCATTGGATGTAAATGGATCTTCAAGAAGAAAAGAGATACATATGGGAAAGTAGAGACATTCAAGGCACGGTTAGTAGCCGATGGCTATACATAAAGGGATGGAATCGATTATGAAGAAACATTTACCCCTATTTGCCATGCTAAAATCCATCCGCATCCTTTTATTCATAGCCGCTAGTTTTGACTATGAGATATGGTAAATGGAGGTCAAGACATCTTTTCTGAATGTCTCTCTTGAAGAAAACATCTATATGATGCAACTAGAATGGTTCGTACAAAAGGGAAAAGATCAGAAAGTCTGCAAGTTGCTTAAATTCATTTGTGGATTAAAGCAGGCACTAGATCTTGGAATCTTACTTTTGATGAGATTATAAAGTTTTATGGCATTGAGCAAAATGTTGACGAAGCCTGTGTTTATAATTACATCAAAGATAAGATAGTGATTTTCTTAGTTCTTTATGTTGATGATATTCTACTCATTGAGAATGATGTAGAATCTTTGTCAAAAGTAAATAAGTAGTTAGCTGAGAAATTTTAAATGAAATATTTGGGAGAAGCGGGCTATGTTCTGGGCATTCAAATCCTAAGGGAAGAAAGAACAAACTCTTAGCACTTTCTCAAGTATCTTATATTGATAAAGTGTTGGAGATATTCTCTATGGAGAATTTCAAGAAAGGTCAACTACCGACCAAACATAGAATTATCTTCTCCAAGGAACAATGTCCTAAGGCACCTCAAGAGAAAGTGGATATGAAAAAAGTTCCCTATGCTTCAGCAGTTGGAAGTCTCATGTATGTCGTGTTGTGTACGAGACCGGACATCTGTTATGCAGTGGTAATTGTCAGTCGTTATCAATCGAATCTAGGTTTGGAACACTGGATTGCAGTAAAGCATATTCTCAAGTATCTTAGAAGAACGAGAAACTATATACTGATTATGAATCAGATAAGAATAGTTAAAAGTCGACGTCCGAGTCATACACTGAGGTGATTTAACTGTTATGAAGATAACGCTGAATCAGAACCTGGCTGACCCATTTACTAAGACACTTCCTACGAAGATGTTTGAGGGTCATGTGTGAAACATGGGATTGAGAGAAATGTCACATTTGCTTTGGGGCAAGTAGGAGATTGTTGGGGGTTATGTCCTCAAAGCATGTGTATTGACATTTTGATACGAAATTTAATAAGAATTACCTTTTTCTTATAATTGTTCTTTTATATTATTGTTGAATCATTTATATAAATATCTAAAAATTTCGTATCCATTAATGAGACTATGATCTTGTATTAGTACGAGAGGATTAAGATCATAAATAATAAATAAAATTGTCAGCAACATATTAAAGTATGGAATGTTTAATGAATGGTTGCTAGTACGGTTCACTAAGCATTATGAATGCATGTGATCTAGATCCGAATCATTGATGTGGATAGACATCTTAGTGAAGATGCTTTATATAATGAGATTATATATGACTGGACCGATGTGAATTAATATATTTATCAATGTGCTATTTATCATAAAGATTGAATACACATCGATTCGATGATCATATGTAGATTAGTTTGAATCTTGAGTAGTCATGAACTCCTATGCATGTCTAATAGATCTTTTGATTCACTCGTTAATGTTGGTTTGGAAAATATGCTAGTGACTTTTGTTTTGGAGATTCAGTGATATGGATGGCTGAGAACATGCTCTTACAAGATTTGGAATCCAAGTTTTTTTAACGGATCGTATATCGGTTCCCTTAAATGTCAATTCTAGAACTGAATGGTTATTAAGCTCAAATTTATAATTAGAATATAAATTAGTCATTCACTAATTAAAGAGTTTAATTAATAACCTAGTTTATTGAAGCTTAGGATTATAGGTCCATGATCCCCAAGTCAGCTCTGTACTACGCAGTCTAGGGTGTGAATATTACAGGCTATGAGAAAAAGACTTACTTGCAATGAATTTTTATTCTGGGGCAAGTACATAATTATGAGATAATTATGTGTGATTAATTAATTAAAAATTAATTAAGTAAATTATTTATATATATTAATGTAATTTTTGTAATTAATATATATATATATAATTATAATTATCGATTATTTTTTAATTATCGATAAGTGAGATAAAATATATAATTTGTGAAATTGGATAATTAAATTATTATTAGATAATAATTTGGATCAACTAAATTTGTTATTTGTGAAATAACAGATAATTTAGTTGATATGGATAATCGGATATGTTAATTTTGAATTAACTAATATCTAGATATTTATCTGATTAAAATAAATATTTAATTTACAGTAATTGTCACGTGTTGATCAATAATTGAGAATCATATATCATCATGGATTGCTGTAGTGCCACATGGCACTACAGTAGTAGGCCTGTAACACTGCAGTGCCACACGACACTACAGTTGTGCACCATTATATAGTGGGTCTCACTGTATTAGATAATTTTAAATTAAATATTAATATTTTTAATTTTTAATTATCCCTAAATATCTGATACGTCATTATCTAGAATAAGATACAAATTTTATTCTAATGACATCAGGTTTAGCAGATGATCGAAAAATGATTCAGAGAATCAGTACATCAATCAATAGTTGAGAGAAGAACACAATTTTTCAAAAAGTCATTTTTTCTATGATTAAGAGTTAATTAAAATCTCTAAAAGAATCATCATCACGTTCTTTTAGAGAATCGTCTCACAAAAATTATTGTCAATAAAATCTCTAGATCTCATGTGTTGAGTAAATCTAGAGGCATAAAAGTGTCTTCGTTATATTCTACATACTTACACACGTCCTAGTGCGTTGAGGATTGACTTGGAAGATCTTGGTGTAGATCTTGGAGTCTGCTGATCGTTTGAACGATTTTGTGAGAATGGAGAATCGATCGGTTTCGCGAGGACGCTTGATTTAGACTACAAGCGGTATATGGTTCATAACCTTATATGTTGTTAATTTAATATATAAATATACAATGGATCATGATTGATTGAAAAATAGTTTTCATTTTTTGTTATCGTAGCGTTGCGTGATTTTGTTTTACTAAAATATTCAATTTTTTATTAAAAGTTTAATTTTTAAAATGACCACATACCACACGCTTCCGCCGCGCACGTGCCGTGAGAGGGTATTTTTAATTTAAAATTAAAAGTTGAGAAAGCGTAGTGTTGTTAACCCAATTTATTATCTTCTTACATTGTAAATATGACTCTAACGAAAAAAAAACTCATAACTAATGAGGTTAGACGAGTGATACGGAGTTTGATTTTAAGACGTATAATTCAAGTGAAAGATCATAAGTTCAAGTTCTAACACCTAAAAAAATCCTCTTGGACCATCAATTCTCACCTTTTACGATAGTGGTTAATTTTGGTTGAAAGTTTTGGAATACATTAGTTCAACGACATGAACAAAAACCCCAACTTTAACTCATCGACCAAGGAAGAACAAAAGGATAAAATGAAGGTTTTTTGACCCAAAAAGGGCATGTTGTCTATGTTTTTGCCTTGTGAAATGGAAAAGCCTTTGAATAAAATAGATGAAGTTATATGATTGTATTCCTGCTGTTGTCCACTCTCACCTTACAATGCTCACATAACATAGCCGACACATCTTCACTTTACTCCCCATTCAGATTTTCATGTCCTTTTCTCGGATTCCTACGCTATTTAGTTGTTTGTTTATTTTGTTTATCGTAAAATACAAAATAATAAAAAAATTATCAGAAAATAGATACTAACACTAGGTATTCAACTATATATGAATGTGTGAAGTAATGTATTATTTAATCACTTAGAGTTCTATTTATCATTTAATCCATGCAGAATTATCTATTTAAATAAGATATTTATTAAAAAAATTGTAAAAAAAAGAAATGAAAAACATATCATTAAATATTTTACTTTTGGGTTTGAATATAAAATATATGAAACGAGCCACCAGTCCTTTCGTTTTAATTTACGAAAGCATTTTTTTCATTAAAATTTCCGAATAGGAGAAATAATAAGTTGGTGTTGGACATTCATTTCTTGGACGTAAAGACAGCGTGCATGATATTAATTGCAATAAACATTTCATTATTTCCATAATTATAATAATGATTTCGTATAACTTTGATCCTTCATTATGATTAATTAGTATAGAATTAATTGCAATTCAATGGCTTCCACGTGAATCATTACCAATTAACATACGTTTTATTAGATAATTTGTTATAAATAAAAGAAACAAAATGATTTGTTTTTTAAAATGAAATTCACTATTATTTACCGAAAAAAGACTAAGTTGCTTTTTTATTTAAGATTTTTACGTTGAACTTGATATTTGCTGGACTAAAGTTTAGACAAATTTTTTTTGCTAGATTTCGATACGAATGTTAATATTAACATCAGAATGTTAGATTAGGATCTAACATAAAGTTTTTGCTACCCAGTGTCTAGTGCAAGAATAATTTAATCTTTTTATTAGATAAAACTTTAATTTCCTAAAAAGGGTCCTGGAGTCCTTATTTTTGTTTTATTTATTCTTCTTTTTGTTGCAATTTCTTGATTAATTACATGAATATATATTCATCTTCTCCGGAGGCGATGTGGAATCTATGAAAACTGTCAAAGATGGATTAAAACTCTTTCAAACTCTCTCATGCCTCAAGCTAAATTTTAGTAAACGCAATGTATTCTTCTAAGGGGTTCATGAGCCTACACAACAACAAATCTTGGAGATCACTGGTTTTCAACAAGGCAAGTTGTCTGTGACCTACTTGAGAGTGCCATTTATATTCTCAAAGCTTGGCAAAGTGGATTGTGAGATGTTGATTGACAAGACTGTACAAAGAACCAAACAGTAAGAGAACAATTAACTATCTTATGCAAGCATGTTATAACTTATCAAGTCCATCCTCACTATTATCCAAACATATTGCGCTTGTTCATCCTACTCAAGCTAGTGATGGAAAAGGTCAATTCAGTACTTAGGAACTTCTTGTGGAAAGAAAAGTATGATATTTATGCAGGAGCTAAAGTGGCCTGAGATCAAGTGTGTACTAGTCATGAAGATAAGGGCCTTGGTCTTAGGGACCTCATCACATGAAACATGGTTGCTATTGCAAATCAGTTTTAGAGGTTGGCTACTAGAATGAGGGATTATTTGTGGATAGCTTAGTGCCAATCTAGTTTACTCAAGGGACACTCTATATTCACAGTGAAACTCACAGTGATCCTATTTGGGCTTGGAGAAAAATTCTGAACTTAAAGGTTGGGTGGGTATCTTTTGCACTATCCATATTAGAGATGGATGTTCTTCCTCTGTCTTGACCGACCCTTGGCATCCAAGGGGCATTCTATGGCATAAAGGTGAGGTTGTCATGCTACATCACACATGTTAGAATTTGCACACTTACTATGAGTGCTTTAATTCAAGATTGTGGGTGGGTTTGGGCTAATCAAGACATTGCACATAAACTGGCACACTATGAATACTGCTTAGACATTACCCCCTCCCCAAACATCATAGGGAGACACTTGGAGGTGGTTGCCTTCACCGAGTGAGGTATTTTCAACCAAGAGTACTTATGATGTCTTTGTTGAATAAACATTAAATGTTATTTTTTAGTGGATTTTTTCAATTAGAAGTTACAATTTAGAAGCTAGTGGAAACATAAAAGGTCAAGAGTCTTTGTAGATGAAAGGTTTGTAGATGAAAGGCCAAGTGGTGATAGATTTAGTTATTTTTCAGTTTTTTTGGCAAGAATAGAGTCTATATAAAAGCCTTGTTGATTTCATTTGAAAACATAATTTAGAGGAATACAAAAGTTAAATATTTCAAGTGAGTTTTTTAGTTTACAAATTGGTATCAGAGCCAATGGCGAATGTGACGGGTCAAATGCCGCTACCACGACTAACGAAGGTGAACTACGAGAACTGGAGCATTCAAATGAAAGCTCTTCTCAGCTCTCAAGATGCATGGGAGGTGGTCGAAAAAGGTTTCGAAGAACCAACAAATACCACGGGATATACGGCGGCTCAAAACAAGGCATTGAAAAAGGCGCGAGCGAAGTATAAGACGGCGTTATACATGTTGCTCCGAGCCGTTGATGAGTCAGGCTTTGAGAAGATTGTCGGTGCAACTACTTCAAAAGAAGCGTGGGACATTTTAGCAAAAGTGTTCAAAGGAGCCGACCGAGTCAAGCAAGTGCGTCTCCAAACTCTTCGTGGCAAGTTGGAGAGCATGAAGATGAAGGAGTCAGAAAGTGTATCTGACTACATCATGCGTGTACAAGCCGTGGTGAACCAACTCATTCATAATGGCGAAGCGTTAACCGATGTGCGAGTTGTGGAAAAGATTTTGAGATCATTAACCGACAATTTTGAGAATGTTGTGTGCCCAATAGAAGAATAAAAAGACCTTGCGACGCTCACAGTCGATGAGTTTTCCGGTTCTCTCGAGGCACACGAACAACGTAGAAGAAAAAAAAGGAGGAGACACTCGAGCAAGCACTTCAAACCAAGGCGTCAATCAAAGACGGAAAGGTATTATATTCTCAAAATTTCCGAGGTAGAGGGCGTGGCTGTGGAAGTCATGAAAATGGTCGTGGTGGTCAAGGAAGCAGTCATGAGAGGTACTATAAGGAGAAGGGACAGTCGAGCCAACCAAATTGGCGTGGAAGAGGACGCAGTCGAGGAAGAGGCGGCCGGTCGAACTATTCCAACATCGAGTGCTACAAGTGTTACAAGTATGGTCACTATGCGAAGGATTGCAACTCCGACAAATGTTATAATTGTGGTAACGTGGGGCATTTTGCAAAAGATTGTCGAGCCGATAAAAAGGTGGAAGAAACAACCAACCTAGTCTTGGAAGACGAAAATGAAGGCCTTCTTTTGATGGCTCAAAATGAAGTCAACGTCAACAATGACACTCTGTGGTACCTTGACTCGGGGGCAAGCAACCATATGCGCGGTCATGAGTACCTATTCAAAGAGATGCAAAAGATTGAAGATGGTCATGTGTCATTTGGAGATGCATCAAAGGTGGAGGTCAAAGGCCGAGGTACGGTTTGTTACTTACAAAAGGATGACTTAATAGGGTCAATCCAAGATGTTTATTACATACCAGACCTCAAGACCAACATTTTGAGTATGGGGCAACTCACGGAGAAAGGTTACTCGATACTTTTAAAAGACCGAGTACTACACTTGAAGGATAAGCAAGGGCGTCTGGTTGCTCTAGTCGAGATGGGAAGAAATCGGATGTACAAACTGAATTTGAGACTGAATTTGAGAAGCGTGCGAGAAAAATGTTTGCGAGTCAACGTAGAAGACAAGGCGTCACTGTGGCATCTCCGCTTTGGTCACCTACATCAAGGGGATCTAAAAGAGTTAGCAAAGAAGAACATGGTGCACGGGCTGCCGGACATGGACTATGAGGGAAAATTTTATGAAGAATGTGTGCTTGGCAAGTAAGCGAGGACCTCGTTTCAAAAGAAGGCAAAATATCAAGCTAAACATACTCTCGAGTTGATTCATACCGACATATGTGGACCAATCGCCCCTGAATCTTTCAGTGATAAAAGGTACTTCATTACCTTTATCGATGATTCTCACAGAAAACTTGGGTTTATTTTGTGAAAGAAAAATCTGAGGCATTCGAGGTGTTCAAAAAGTTCAAAGTGATGGTGGAGAAGGCAGCTGGTAGACACATTAAAGCCGTACGATCCGATAGAGGTGGCGAGTATACTTCGACGGCTATCATGGAGTATTGTGAGGAGCAAGGCATAAGGAGATTTCTAACCGCACCATACTCTCCTCAACAAAACGGTGTGGCCGAGAGGAAGAACCAGACTATTCTCGACATGGTTCGATCAATGCTCAAGAGCAAGAAGATGCCGAAGGAATTCTTGGCAGAAGCCGTGCAATGTTCCATCTATGTACAAAATCGATGTCCACATGTGAAGTTAGATGATCAAACACCACAAGAGGCATGGAGCGGACAAAAGCTGACAGTTTCTCATCTCAAAGTATTCGGTAGTGTGGCTTATGCATACGTACCGGATTAACGAAGAATGAAGCTCGAAGACAAAAGCAAAAGGTATATTTCTATTGGGTATGATGAGAAGACAAAAGGGTACAAGCTACTCGACCCGATAAGCAAGAAGGTGATGGTGAGTCGTGATATGCGAGTAAATGAAGCAAGCGAATGGGACTGAAACAATTCAACGGAGGTTATCATCGAAGTTGGAGAATCATCAGTCGTTGCACCAACAAGTATACCAACAAACTCTGAAACTACCGATGATGAAGATGAACCACAACAACCAAAAATGTGAAGTTTACAAGATTTGTATGATGCGACAAATGAGGTACACCTTGTATGTATTTTGGCAGATGCTGAAAATATCAGCTTTGAAGAGGTAGTGCGAGACAAGAAGTGGCAAACTGCCATGAACGAGGAGATTAAGGCGATTAACCGCAACAACACATGGGAGCTAGCAGAATT